>JARZZO010000012.1:36160193-36327693 GCA_030544215.1 Zantedeschia hybrid cultivar | reverse complement strand
TGTCATCGTTGGCTGGAATCGAAATACCTTCTAGAGCTTGACCCGCAGCAGTACCTTGACCAACCCCAGGTCCAATAATAGAAGCAAGCCCTACGGCCAATCCAGCAGCAATAACAGAAGCGACAGAAATTAGTGGATTCATGGTAAGTTCCTCGCACAAAAAAAAAGAAGAAATGGTTAATGATACAATCAACCAATTAATCATCAGAAATACTTCGAAATCTCATTTTTAGTTCTTATACATGATGAAGTTTTTGTAAATCTATATGCATATGATTTTATTCTAAACCCATTTTTCATTCAACTCTCCATTCTTTATTCTTCTACATCCTTGAGTTCAGAGTTCATCTGTTTATTTGTTTAGTCCCCAATCACAGACAAGGAAGAAGGACTTTCTATTGGAATCCCATCTAAGTGAAGTGAACTGTGAAATGAAAAATCAATAATAAGATATATGAGCCTCACTCACTATAACTAGTGAATTTCTAATAGAACATATACATTTGTTTCTTCCATAACGTAAACCACCTATTGAATAGTATTCTAGAATTTTTTTCTTGAACTGGCTGGACAGACTTATAATTATTTATTACATATGCCCTCGTTTTCCTTAGCTAAGCTAGCTTTTTATTTAGTCTTACGTCGTAAAAAGATAACAATTCTTATTCAAATTTGAAATTGTAATATTGTAATTAACTAAACAAACATAAATAACTAAACAAAACAAAAACAAATATAATATGAATACAATATAAATTAGAAAATGGGAGAAGTCTATAAATACCAAAATCTTAGGTTTTTTCCTAAGATTTTTTTACAATTAAATAATATCGTACATCTTTCCTACTACGACTCTATGCCATATATCAATTTTTGATTTATTATAGTTCCTCGGTAAGTCGATTATATTAAATTGAACTCCACATGAATTGGGATAAGGTTGAAAAAAAAAACAATTTAGAAAGCTAGTCAATGATGGATTCACCTATATAAGCCGCGGCTAAAGTTGCAAAAATAAGAGCCTGAATACCGCTTGTGAATAATCCAAGAAACATGACGGGTATAGGAACTACTGAAGGTACTAAAGAAACAAGAACAACAACTACTAATTCATCAGCCAATATATTTCCGAACAGTCGGAAACTAAGTGATAAAGGTTTTGTGAAATCTTCTAGGATGTTAATTGGTAAAAGTAGTGGGATTGGTTGAATGTATTTCCCAAAATAACTCAAACCTTTTTTTGTAAGACTCACATAGAAATATGCCATTGACGTGGGTAAAGCTAAAGCAACAGTAGTGTTTATATCATTTGTAGGCGCAGCTAACTCCCCATGAGGTAATTGTATGATTTTCCGACGTAAAAGAGAACCTGACTAGTTAGAAACAAAAATAAATAAGACCATAGTTCCGAACCCAAGGACCATATTCTTCTCCAATCTAAGTTTGACTCAAGTCCCGAATGAATTCAAGGATATATTCGAAGAAATTCTGACCGTCGGCCGGAATGGTTTGTGGATTTTGAACAGCTACGGTAACTGAACCCAACAAGATGGCAATTACAACCCAAGAAGTGATAAGTACTTGGGCATGGACTTGTAAACCTCCTATTTGCCAATATAAATGTTGGCCTACTTCTACACCCGATATATCATATAGCCCTTTGAGTGTGTTAATGGAACATGGTATAACATTCATATTGTCCTCTGACAGAAATTGAACTTCAAAAAAAATTATTTTGATTCAACCATCTCTTTCTTAACTAACTCACTTTAATCATTAATCGTATATCTAGGATACTAAGTAATCACACAATATCCCCAGTCTGAGTACTTTCTTTTATTTTTGATCTTTTTTTTTGAAATCCAGGAATAGCAACCGAACCAATAAATCAAATCTATGGAGTTTTCCGAAGTAATTGACCTGTCTATCTTATTATTAATAATCATAATCAATGATTGATTATATAACTAGAACGACCTTCGCAAATTGCGGATACTAATTTGTTAAGAATCTATCGGATTGAAATTGTATTGTCATCATTGGCTGGAATCGAAATATCTGCGAGATCTGGGTCACAATTTGTATCGATTAAACAAATCGTCGGTGATGAGGCAGAATCCGATTGGGCCCATTAAGACAGGCCCAAACACTGAGATCAGTCCAACAACGGCGATAAGGAGCCCACTAGCAGCCTTCGGCCCTTTAGCGCCCCAGCAGCCCTCGGCCCAATAAGCAGTCCAGTGGTCCTCGGCCCATCAGCGGCCCAATAGCCTTCGGCCCATTAGCGGCTCAGCAGCCTTCGGCCCAGTAAGCTCCATCCCACTAAGCGGCATCTGGCCCATCAGCGGCCCAACCCCCTTCGGCCCAGTAGCCGTATCCGGCCCACTCCGGTGGGCAGGTTAGGCACTATGGCAATTTACCAGTAAACCCAGAACATAGTCCTATATCGGCTGCCACCGTTTAGCATCCTCTATCCTCCGCTATAAATACACGGCTATTTATTACCAAAGGTATGTCTTCGTGACCCCAAGGACTACAGTCCAAAAAGCATTAAAGCTACTTCTTCCACTTCTCTGACTTCTTAATCGAATCGTCTTCAGAAGCTAACTTAACCGTCGGAGGGGGTTCCTTAGGGCTGAAGCCCGGGACTCCTACTGACAGGTTCTTCTTCTTTCCCTCCTTCTGCAGGGGCTCGGTTTGAATAATCGCCGACCTTTCAGAGTCGGTCTCGGCCACCGACCTCGGGTCTTCTCCCTCCGGTCTCGACGCCATTCGTTGGCTGGTTCTTCTCGTCTGAAGGTGCTTCGGCCACGCCTTCTGCAGGCTAACCTATATCCAAATAGGCGCCCCATCGGCTTCGAATCTTCGGCCTTGTCTTCGCCCTCACCGCGTTTTGGATCCCCGTCGGGCCTCTTCTCCGATCCAATCCAGCTTCGGATCCCAACTTTGGATTCCAGCCTCGGAATTCGGTCGTGATAGCTTCGGCTATATCACGTGGCACCGTCTGTGGGAAACAAGCAAATAATCATGTCTCATCGTCCTGCGACCCGACGATCCGGACAAGACGAGGCGGAGACGCGGACAACTTCAGCACAACCACTTCATTCCGAAGGCGCCCCGTCCGCTCCACCGCAAAGCGCGGCTCTGCCTGTCATACCAGAGTCCCCCGCTCCTGGAGACAACCGGATGGAGAAACTTCAGCAGCAAGTGGCGACACTAGCCGCCGCCGTTACCTCTCTTGTGCCCCTACAAGATATGGTATCCGCCATCGCCCAGCGCATGGGACTACTGGGCCAGCTCCCCCAACAAGCGCCTCCTCCTCCTCCACTTTATCCCGTTCAGGATACAAGGTTCCGGCCGGCACCCTCGCAGGTCTCCCCTGACGAGACCGCTACGGCGCGCAGCGAGCCCTCGGCACCGCCTGCCCGAGTCCCTCGTATCGACCGCATTATAACGGAGCAAGGTTATGCTTCATCCGAGTTTCGCCCAGCCGGAACCGGAGGACGTTCGGTCGCTACTTCAACCGCCCCGGACCTGGACGGGCGGTTGACGGCAATGAGGAAAGAGATGCAGCAGATGGTATCTCGGCCGTACGGAGCGCCTCTTGCCAGCACCATCCTGGAGCAAACTCCGTTCACGCCAGAGCTCCTGGCTACCGAGGTACCTCCTAACTTGAAACTGCCGAAAGGCCCCCTCTACGACGGAATGACAGATCCGGTCTGCCATTTCCAAAGGTTCAATACCTCTCTGTCCGAAGGGTCGCTGAGGCAGTCCGTTGCCGTCTCTTCCCCCTCACCCTTGAAAAGACTGCCCTAACCTGGTTCGAGACATTGGCCCCCAACTCCATCCACTCTTTAGTCCAGTTGGGCCAACTATTCATCGACCAGTTTTATGATGCCACCCGGCAATGCAAAACTTCGACCAGCCTATTAGCCATTCGGTAAGGCCCGACCGAGACCCTCCAGGAATATTTCACCAAATTCCGGGCCGAAGCCGCCCAAATCCCGAACCTAGACAGTTCGATTGTGGTCTCGGCCGTGATCAGTGGGTGTTGGGACGAGGGGCTTCTTGGCTCTATCGGGAAACGCCATCCCTCTACCTTCCAGGACCTCGTAGCCCGGACCCATAAATACATCAACCGGGAGGCCCTGATGATGTCCAAGGGTAAGGGTACAGCCGAAGCAATACCGGCGCCTGCCCCTCCGGCGGTACGTCCTCGACCCGAAGATCAAGAACCCTCTCGTAAGCGATATCGGAGGGAGGAGTGGGACCGAGACAAGCGACGGGATCCGCAATCGCGGTACCTGCCGCTGCCCGCTCCCCCTTCCCGAATGCTTATGGAGGTAAAGGGCATGCTCCGACGGCTGGAGTGCATCAAAACTGATCCTCGCCGAAGAGATCGCAGCAAATATTGTGAATACCATCGGGAGGTCGGTCACTCGACTGATGAATGCCGACATCTTTGGGAGGAAATCGATTGCCTCATCAAGGAGGGTAGACTGCCACAGTACCGGCGGGAGCAGCCTCAGCAGCAACGGAACCGGGACGTCCCTGAAGCCGCCAGGCCACGTCAATCCCCAGAGAAAGAAGCCGCTCCTCCACCAAAGGTCACCTCGGCCCCGGTGGAAACATCTCATCAACGACCCAGTGCTGGATCAATCATGATGATATCCGGTGGACCAGGAGAAGGATCGAGGCATCGTCAGCTCAGCTCTACAACAATAGCAGCAGTTGAAGTCGAGCCGAGTGGTCTCATCAAGAAGATATCACCTTCGGCCAAGAGGATCTGACTGATATTCATGTTCCTCACGACGACGCCCTCGTTGTAAATGCTATAATAAACAGCTACGATGTTCATCGCATTTTTGTCGATAATGGAAGTGCTCCAAACATATTATTTTACGATTGCTTTCTAAAGATGGGATTGAATGAGGCTAATATGAAGCCTCACCGGGGGCCTCTATTCGGTTTTAACGGCTCGTCCTGCCGAGTACAGGGCATTGTCCGGCTCCCTGTAACCATAGGTTCGGCTCCCCGGCAATTAACCGTAGAAACGGATTTTGCCATTGTAAAAGTTGATTCAGCTTACAACGCCATCTTTGGCCGAAGGTTAATCGGCGGGATCGGAGCTGTACCTTCGTCCTTTCACCAGAAGCTGAAATTCCATACCAGCTGATGAGGCAGAATCCGATTCGGCCCATTAAAACAAGCCCAAACCCCGTTCAGCCCAGCAGCAGCAGTGCAAGGCCCTCCGAGAGCCTTCGGCCCATCAACGGCCCAACAGCCCTCGGCCCATAAGCGGCACCGTCGCTCCCGGCCCAATAGGCTTCAGCCCGTCAGCGGCCCATCAGCCTACGGCCCGGGAACAGCACGGCAGCCCTAGGCCCAGCAGGCTTCGGCCCATCAGCGGCCCAACCCCCTTCGACCCGACAGCCGAGTCCGGCCCACTCCGGTGGCGGACCAGGTACTATGGCGGTTTACCAGAAAGCCTACATTTAGTCCTATATCGGCTGCCACCGTTAACCATCCTCTATCCTCTGCTATAAATACACCGTTATTTATTGCCAAAGGTATGCAATTCTATGCCTTCGAGACCCTAAAGGACTAACAGTCCACAAAGCTTTACAGCTACTCTTTGCTTCCTGAATCGAATCTTCTTCAGAAGCTAACTTGACCGTCGGAGGGGGTTCCTAAGGGCTGAAGCCCGGGACTCCTGCTGACAGGTTTCTTCTTCTTTCCCTCCTGTAGGAGCTCGGTTCGAATCATCGCCGACCTCCCCGAGTCGGTCTCGGCCACCGACCTCGGACTTCTCCCACCGATCTCGACACCGTACGCCGGCTGCATCCTCGACCGAAGGAGCTTCGGCCCCGCCTTCTGAGGACAACCCAGCGTCCGTCCAAGCCACCCTCGGCCTCGGACCTTCGGCTTCGCCTCGGCTTCCATCGCCTTCCGGATCCCCGTCGGGCCTCTTGCACCGATCCGACCCAGCTCCGGATCCATTTCTTCGGATTCCAGCTTCGGAATCCGGTCGTGATAGCTTCGGCTATATCACGTGGCGCCGTCTGTGGGAAACCAACAAAACAAGTCATGTCTCAACGACCTGTCACCCGACGGTCCGGACAGAGCGAAGCAGAGGCACGGGAGGCCTCGGCGCAGGTGTTGCCTTCCGGAGGCGCCCCTTCTGCCCCGCCGAACCTGCCTCTGCCAGTCATATCGGAGTCTCCCGCCGCGGAAGACCGAGTGGGGGTGCTCCAGCAACAAATGGCAACGCTAGCTGCTGCCGTCACCTCCCTAGCGCCACTTCAGGAGATGGTATCTGCCATCGCCCAGCGCGTAGGACTGATGGGGCAGCTTCCTCAGCAGACGTCGCTTCCCCCACTCTATCCAGTACAAGATGCCCGGTTCCGGCCGGCGCCTACCTCGGTTTCTCCCAACGAAACCGTGGCGGCACGCAACGAGCCCTTGGCACTGCCTGCCTGAGCTCCTCGCGCCGATCACCTGATGGAGCAAGATTATGCTTCGTCAGAATTCCGTCCGGCCCGGACCGGAGGACCATCAGTCGCTACCTCGACCGTCCCGGATCTGGACCAGCGGCTGACGGCAATGCGCAAGGAGATGCAGCAGATGGTGTCTCGGCCTTACGGGGCGCCTCTCGCCAGCAACATCCTGGAGCAGACCCCCTTCACGGCGGAGCTCCTGGCTACCGAGGTGCCCCCCAATTTCAAGCTGCCAAAGGGCCCTCTCTATGACGGAATGACAGATTCGGTATGTCATTTCCAGAGATTCAACGCCTACCTCCGGGTCCGAGGGATCACTGAGGCAGTCCGCTGCCGACTTTTCCCCCTCACCCTTGAAAAAATCGCCCTCACCTGGTTCGAGACACTGGCCCCCAACTCCATCCACTCCCTTGTTCAGTTGGGCCAGTTGTTCATCGACCAGTTCTATGATGCCACCCGGCAATGCAAAACCTCCGCCAGCCTGCTAGCCATCCAGCAAGGCCCCACCGAAACTCTCCAGGAGTACTTCACCAAATTCCGGACCGAGGCCGCCCAAATCCCAAACCCCGACAGCTCGATCGCGGTTTCGGCCGTGATCAGCGGGCGCCGGGACGAAGGGCTCCTCGGCTCCATCGGGAAGCGCCATCCCCCAACCTTCCAGGACCTCGTAGCCCGGGCCCACAAATACATCAACCGGGAGGCCCTGATGCTGTCCAGGGGTAAAGGCGCAGCTGAAGCCACCTCGGCACCTGCTCCCCAGGTGGTCCGACCTCGGCCAGAAGACCAAGAGCCCTCCCGAAAGCGATATCGCCGGGAGGACTGGAACAGGGAGAGGCGACGGGACCCGCCACAGCGGTATATACCCCTGCCTGCTCCCCCTTCCCGAATGCTCATGGAGGTGAAAGGCATGCTCCGGCGACCAGATCGCCTGAAGACAGATCCTCGCCGAAGGGATCCCGGCAGATACTATGAGTATCACCGGGAGATCGGCCACACGATGGATGAGTGCCGACAGCTCCGAGAGGAAATCGACCGCCTCATCCGGGAGGGAAGATTGCCGCAGTACCGACGGGAGCAGCCCCCGCCGCAGCGGAACCCGGACGCCCCTGCGACGCCCAGGCAACAACCCCCGGCGATAGAAGCCAATCCTCCGCCGAAGGTCACCTCGGCCCCGGTGGAGGCGTCCCATCAGAGGCCCAGTTCCGGATCTATCATGATGATATCCAGAGGGCCGGGGGAAGGATCAAGGCCACGGCAGCGTAGCTCTGCCACGGTAGCAGCGATTGACGCTGAGCCGAAGCGACCTCGCCAAGAAGATATCACCTTCGGCTCCGAGGACCTGACTGACATTCAGGTCCCTCATGACGGCGCCCTCGTCATCAACGCTGTAATAAATAGCTATGATGTACATAGGGTATTTGTTGATAATGGAAGTGCCCCAAACATCTTATTTTAGGATTGTTTTGAAAAAATGGGATTGAATGAGGCTAATATGAAGCCTCACCGGGGCCCCCTCTTCGGTTTTAACGGGTCGCCCTGTCGAGTAGAGGGCATAGTTCGACTCCCTGTAACCTTAGGCTCCGCCCCTCGGCAATTAACCGTTGAAACGGACTTCGCCGTTGTAAAGATCGATTCAGCCTACAACGCCATCTTCGGCCGAAGGCTAATCGGTGGGGTCGGAGCCGTGCCTTCGTCTTTTCATCAGAAGCTGAAGTTTCATACCAGCCATGGAATAGGCGAGGCTAGAGGGAATCAAGAAGCGGCCCGGCAGTGCTACATGATTTCGGTCAAAGGGAAGGCTGCAGCCGAAACCCTAGCAATCGAATCATCAGCCGAGGCATCCCCGGGAGAAGCACTCCTCGCCGTTCTGGTTCCGGGAGGCGAGGGACGAACCCTGATGATAGGCTCCGGCCTGGAGAAGACCGAAGCTGAAAAGCTTACCGAGTTCTTGAAAAAGAATCTCGATGTTTTCGCCTGGTCTCCGGCGGACATGCCCGGGGTCGACCCGGAGGTAGCTAAGCACCGACTCCATACTGATCCCGACCAGCCCTCGGTAAAGCAGAAACGGCGCACCTTCAATCAGGAAAGGAGAGCCGCCATCCAAGCCGAAGTACAGAAGGGGCTGGACGCCGGACACCTTCGAGAGGTGCATCATCCGGAATGGATCGCCAATGTGGTAATGGTGCCAAAGAAGGATGGCAAATGGCGTATGTGCGTGGACTTCACCAACCTCAACAAGGCCTGTCCGATGGATAGCTTCCCGCTGCCTCGGATAGACCAGGTGGTGGACGCAACTTCCGGCCACGAACTCTTAAGCTTCCTTGACGCCTATTCAGGCTACCACCAGATCCGGATGCATCCGGACGACGAGAGCAAAACCAGCTTCACGACCGATCTGGGCCTATACTGTCATACCCGGATGCCCTTCGGTCTGAAAAATGCTGGCGCGACATTTCAGCGCCTTGTCAACAAGGTGTTCGCCCCGCAGCTCGGCCGAAACATGGAAGTCTACATAGACGACATGTTGGTCAAAAGCCACGTCGCCGCAGAACACTTGGCCGACTTGGCCGAGACATTCTCCGCCTTGCGGCGGTACAAGATGAAGCTGAATCCGGCCAAGTGCGCCTTCGGGGTAGCCTCTGGGAAATTCCTCGGCTACATGGTCACTCACCGAGGGATAGAAGCTAACCCAGAGAAGGTTTCGGCCATTTTACAAATGCGCCCCCCGGCAAACCTCCGAGAAGTGTAGAAACTGAACGGGAGGATCGCAGCCCTAAGCCGCTTCATGTCGAGGGCGGCGGATTATTGCTTTTCCTTCTTCAAGCTATTGAAGAAGGCTAACAGCTTCGAGTGGACGGAAGAGTGCCAAACAGCCTTCGACCAGCTGAAGGCCTACCTCTCCAAAGTCCCCATTCTGTCCAAGCCGGTCCCCGGGGAACCTCTGAGCCTGTACCTCGCAGCCTCCGAGACGGCTCTCAGCGCCGTCCTCGTCCGAGATCAAGATGGCGTTCAAAAGCCGGTTTACTATACCAGCCGAGCCCTCCAAGGAGCGGAACTCCGGTATCTCGCCCTGGAGAAGTTGGCTCTGGCCCTCGTCTCGTCAGTGAGGAGGCTCCGACCTTATTTTCTGGCTCACTCTGTGAAGGTCCTCACCGACCAGCCCCTGAGGCAGGTTCTCTCCCGGCCAGAGGTGTCCGGCAGGTTGGCCAAGTGGGCGATCGAGCTAGGAGAGTTCGATATCTCCTACGCACCTCGGGTAGCAATAAAAGCCCAGGCGTTGGCGGACTTCATCGCAGAACTCACCCCCGGCGCTTCATCGGCACTACAGCCGAAACCCGACGTACCCGAAGCTGAGGCCACTTCGGTTCCTGCGTCAGCAGACGAATGGCAACTCTTCGTGGATGGCTCCGCGTGCTCCACGGGCAGCGGCGCAGGATGGATCCTGGCCTCACCCGAAGGCATCATCACGGAGTACGCTTTGCGTTTCTCCTTTCCGGCAACTAACAACGTCGCCGAGTACGAAGCTCTCATCTCCGGCCTCCGGGCCGCGAAGAAGCTCGGCGCCCGGAACCTGAAAGTCTTCAGCGATTCCCAACTGATCGCCAGCCACATTTCCGGAGAGTACGAGGCTCGGGACGCGGTCATGGCATCTTATCTCCAGGTGACTCGCAAGATCCTCGCTCACTTCGATTCTTATGAAATCGTGAGGATCCCGAGAGCCGAGAATGCCCGAGCCGATGCACTTTCCCGGCTGGCGTCCACTCAAGACGGGGGAGGAGGCCGAATGATCCTCGTAGAGGAACTCGCAGAACCAAGCCTCCGCGAGCTTGAAGCCATGCAAATCACTGAAGCGGAAGCCGAGCTGGATGACTCCCCTTGTCGCCTACCTTCTCCGAGGAGAAACCCCGTCAGATCCAAGGGAGGCGAAGCACATTCGACAACGCTCGTCCCATTTCCTCCTCCTGGACGGGGTATTGTACAAGAAGTCCTTCAGCCGACCCCTGCTGCGGTGCCTCGGCCCGACTGAAGCCGACTACGCCATGAAGGAAGTACATGAAGGGGTATGCGGAGCGCATGCGGGAGTAAGAGCCCTGGCTCACAAGCTTATAAGGCAAGGCTACTGGTGGCCGACACTTCGAGAGGACGCTTTAGCCCTCGTACGGCGCTGTGACCAGTGCCAGAGGTTTAGCTCCCTCATCCACCAGGCAGCCACCCTTCTGACCCCCTTATCCGACCCCTGGCCTTTCGCTCAATGGGGAATCGACCTCCTGGGGCCTTTTCCCGTCGCCACTGGCCAGAGAAAATTCCTCATCGTAGCGGTAGACTATTTTACGAAGTGGGTAGAAGCCGAACCTCTCGCGTCAATAATCGATAGCAATGCTTGGAACTTCATATGGAAATCCATCATCTGCCGGTTCGGCATCCCCCGGGTCATCATCTCGGATAATGGAAAGCAATTCGACAGCCGACGATTCAGCGACAACTGCGCCAGCTTCGGCATACTCCACAAATTCACTTCGGTGGCCCATCCTCGAGCAAACGGCCAGGTCGAAGTCACCAACCGGAGCCTGCTGCAGGGACTGAAAACCCGCCTCGGCGAAGCTAAAGGCCGATGGGTTGAGGAGCTGCCGAGTGTCCTGTGGGCTTATCGGACGACGAGCCGAACTCCTACTGGCGAAACTCCATTTCGCATGGCTTATGGGGTAGAGGCCGTCATTCCCGTGGAAATCGGTCTTCCCTCTCCCAGAGTCATCGCTTACCATCCGGAGGCCAACGAAGAAGGCTTGAAAGATCATCTGGACCTCATCGAAGAGATCCAAGATAAGGCTCGTATCCGGCTAGCAGCTTATCAGCAGCGCATGGCCAGGTACCACAACACTCGAGTGGATCCCCGAAGCTTTGAAGTCGGGAGCCTCGTGTTGAGGAATGCTCATGCTTCCAAACCAGCCGAAGCCTCAGGCAAGCTTGCCCCCAACTGGGAGGGGCCTTACCGAGTCAAAGAAGTAATTAGACGAGGGGCTTATCGGTTGGAAACCCTTTCGGGCCAACCTCTCCCTCGCACCTGGAATGTAGAACGCCTTCGGCGTTATTATATGCAAATCACCTCTCCTGGATTGTTGGCCGGAGCATTTGAATAAAGGTCTTTCTCAAAACCTGGGCATGGTATTCTAAGTCCGTGTAAACCGTACCGGGAGTGGCTTCGGCCATGCAAACCGTATCGGGAGCGGCATGGTATTCTAAGTCCGTGTAAACCGTACCGGGAGTGGCTTCGGCCATGCAAACCGTATCGGGAGCGGCATGGTATTCTAAGTCCGTGTAAACCGTACCGGGAGTGGCTTCGGCCATGCAAACCGTATCGGGAGCGGCATGGTATTCTAAGTCTGTGTAAACTGTACCGGGAGTGGCTTCGGCCATGCAAACCGTATCGGGAGCGGCATGGTATTCTAAGTCCGTGTAAACCGTATCGGGAGTGGCTTCGGCCATGCTAACCGTATCGGGAGCGGCATGGTATTCTAAAGTCTGCGAATCCTTTGATCCGACGAATGGCTTCGGCCATGTAATCCGGATTGGGAAGCGGCACGGTTCTTCCTAAGCCCGTAGATACCTTGATCCGAGGGTGGCTTCGGCCACGTATACCGGATCAGGAAGCGGCAAAGTATCTAAATCCGCGTAAGCAAACGCAGGAGTGGCTTCGACCACATGAAGCGCATTAGAAGCGGCAGGATATCCCTTCGGATCATGTGGACCACGTTAGTGAAGGCCCCGGCCGTATATACTATCTACGGCGATATTCTATCCGAACCTACATCAGGTCTCGGCCTTGCAAGCTATAGCAAACAGACGACAAGATCTCAGATTTCTCAGAATCAGATTCGGTCAATTATGCACAAAACATCAAGGTAAAGCCAAAAACATTCCCTGTATTCACAAGAAAGGGGAAGTACAAAATCGGCCATCCACTCGGCCGCAGGCTTACAAAAGGAGGAAAATAAAAATTGGGGCAGACCCCCGTATTAGTCCTCGGCCACGGCCTCCTCCACCTCAGCTGCGGCTTGCCCCGGAGACGGAGAAGGGGAATCGACGACTTGCACAGCCTCAGGAGGGGCAGCCTCGACAGGGGCCTCCTCGGCGGGTACGGCTTCGTCGCCTTGCGCTGAGACCGAGGCCCTCTCAGCCATAAGCTCCTTCCACCAAGACAGGAGCTCCTTGGCTTCCTCACCCATCGGCAGAGCAACCTCGGTTAAGTCAACACTCGGGCAGGCCTTCTGGGCGACAGCTAGCCCGAGGTCGAAGACCGAGGAGGCCACTAGCAGTTGAGCTTGGATTATCTCTTCGGCGTAGTCCGGGCCGGCCTTATATTCCGCCACGGCCGAATCCACCGCCTCCTCCAGCTCCTGCTTCAGAGCCGCTACCTCCTCGGCGTGGCGGCGCTTCTCCGAAGCCCGCCGGGAGTCCTTGTCCTGGATTTGGGCCTTAAGGGCCCGGACCTCAGCCTGAGCCACAGCGAGCTCCCTCTCGGCCTTTTCCTTTTCCCGCTCAGCCTTCACCTTGGCTTCCGCGGAGGCACGGGCCTCTACTGCCCTCTCCTCCAGCTGCGCCCGCGTCCGGGCGTTCGCGGCTACAAGCCCATCGACCATGGGCTCAATGTTAGGCCCCGTCGCAGGGCCCTCACCCGAACCTGCCGAGGCTGACGCCCCCTCAGCCTCCAGGAGTTTGTTCCGAAGCAGCTCCTGATGGTGAATCAGGACACTGCCCGTTACCGCGGCCTGAAGACTGAAGGCAGATAAGGATCAGAGAATTAGAGAAAGCTAAGGAAAGCTAGACTGAAGCGCACTCAGAAGCTTCCTACCTGGACCGCCAACCGGGCGCTCATCGCCGCCAGGTCGGTAACCGAGTGATCCTTCAGCTCTACGAAAGCCGAAGGGAGAGTAAGGCTGCGGAGCAGACGGAGGCACGTCTGCGAGTCCTCCAGACTTTCATCTTTGTAGATCCCCGGTTCAGGGACCCACAACTCGAGCTCCTGCGCGCGAGGCACCTGCAACCCGGCGCCTTCATCCTCCGCCCCTGCCGTCGCGGCCGGAGAGTCTCCCCTCGGCGCCTCGGGAGACCCCAGCCTTGCAGCCCTTCGGGCCCCGGCAGTTCTCCTTATCAACGGAGCCGGTGCTGCCTCTTCGGGCTCCTCCTCCCGAGGCCGCTTCGACGACCGGCCGCCCCTTCGGGCGGCGAACTTGGTTTTCCGCTCCCTCTCGAGAGCGGCGGCAGCAGCACGGCCCTCGGTGGAGGCCGCAGTCCTCGGAACTCCGCCTCGAGTCCTTGGAGCTCCTGCGCCTCGACCAGACCCGCCTGCCGCCTGCGGGGGTTGTAGCCGGCCTTGATCGCGCTGATCGGATATCCGGGCGAGTAGGGCCTCGATCCCGGACATTGCTGCAAGCAAGAGAAAGATGTTAGAAACAAATAACACGAGAGGTTGCAACTTAAAGCCGACTTACCCTCGGCCGAAACTTCAGCAGCCACATCAGCCTGAGGAGCTTCGGCCGGAGGAGCGGCAGCACTTCCTTCGCTTCCCTGAGTATCCCTGGGAGGAAGGTAAGGGAAAGCCCGCTCCGGATAGAACTGAGGATCCGGCCATACCCCGGCGTTCACCAACCGCTCCGCATTACTGAGAAGCCCCCAGATGTTATACGGGGCCATGATCTGGATGTGGCCCATGAGGGTGCTCTGGACGGAGGTCAGAGCGGGAGGATCCGAGAGGCCTGCGGCCAGCGGCGCCCATTCGGTAGGAAAGGGCCACACGCTCTTCTCGTTCTCCGGCAGAGAAATAAGGATGAATTTCCTCTTCCAGCCATAGATGGATGAGGGCTTCCCGGAGAAGATGCTTCGGCCGATCCGAGGGACGAAGCAATACCACTCGGATCTCCCTTGCCTCTGGATTTTAAAGAGGTAGCGGAAGACGTTGATGGAAGGAGTGATCCGTATACGGGCGAAAACGGCCAAGAAACCGTATACGGTACGCCAGGAATTGGGAAAGAGCTGAGACGGAGCCAGCCCGTAGAAGCAAAGAAGATTGATGACAAAAGTGGGAAGAGGAAGACGAAAGCCCGCCTGGAAACTATCTACATAGATAGAGAAGGAACCTGGGCGGGGAGTATTGGCCTTGGTGGTGGAGCCAGGACGGTAAGGGGTCGTCCAAGAAGGAAGCTGGAAGTAAGAAGCGAGGTTGCTAACCTCTTCGTCCGAAAGGGCTCAGGACGCTTCCGAGGCAGTGTCGGGACGGCGACGTCCCGAGGAGGAAGCCCGGCCCGGGTTTCGGACCTCCTCGGAGGCCTCGGCCCCGGAAGCCTCGGACCCCTCGGCCCCGGAAGCCTCAGGCTCTTCAGACATCCCAGAGGCGAGGGAGTCAAAAGTATAGGGAGATGACACAGAAGCCTTGGGGGAATGGGAAGGAGTATACTCCTCGTCCGAAGGAGTAATCTCGCTAGAAAGCTGCGGACCATGAGGTCGCGAAAAGGAGAAGGGAGGTTGAGGCTTACTCTCAGGATGGGGAAAGAAATCTCTCCTGGACCGAGCGCAGCCTCTCAAGCCACCCAGCTCCACCAACAAGGCACTCCGAGGGATGGAGATCCTCCCACGATGACCGGCGAGCTCGGACGACGCCTTCAAAGAGCTGGCCTTTCGCCGGAGAGGAGGAAGAGTTCGGGTGATCGCAGAGCAACACAGGCACAGCAGCAGGAAGAAGAACAGTGCTCTGTTGAGGGCTTCTATTTATAAGCTCCATCCAAGGCGCCTCCCGCCGAAGCCAACGGCCAAGATCGTCCCCTTCGTCTCGTCGTTCCTCTCGGATGCCCGCCACGTGTACCGTCCTTCGGCAATGATGACGGGCAGGCTCCGAGACTTGAAGCAGAGCGATCAACGGCCGAAAGCGCTCCGACCCTTCGGCTGACCACTCGGATGACTGCCACGTGTACCGATCCGCATGCCGGAAGAGGGAGCGGCGGCAATCCGAGTAGAACCTCGGGCAGAGAGCCGAGGCGATCCGCGACCCACGAGCGGTCAGGATCCTTTTGTGCTTTCTACGGAGCGGCCGGATGCGCGACGCGTGTCCCGTGCTTCCTCGCGAAGCGACGCCCATCCCGTCCATTTAATGAAGCCTGGCGCAAGTCAGAGGGCTCGGCCCTTCGCCTTCAGAGGCAAAAGCCTTCGTCACGACTCTGAACGAAGACGAAGCAACCGCTTAGCCCTCGGCCGACCGAGGGCATCCTCTTCTTAAAGAAAAGGAACAAAAAAGCTTCGAGTAAGGCACCTGTTATGCTATTTCTCTGCAGACTTCGGGCTATACTATCGCCATCTCAGAACTGAGGAAGACAAGAGTGGGGGGCTATGTGATGAGGCAGAATCCGATTCGGCCCATTAAAACAAGCCCAAACCCCGTTCAGCCCAGCAGCAGCAGTGCAAGGCCCTCCGGGAGCCTTCGGCCCATCAACGGCCCAACAGCCCTCGGCCCATAAGTGGCACCGTCGCTCCCGGCCCAACAGGCTTTGGCCCGTCAGCGGTCCATCAGCCTACGGCCCGGGAACAGCACGGCAGCCCTAGGCCCAGTAGGCTTCGGCCCATCAGCGGCCCAACCCCCTTCGACCCGACAGCCGAGTCCGGCCCACTCCGGTGGCGGACCAGGTACTATGGCGGTTTACCAGAAAGCCTACATTTAGTCCTATATCGGCTGCTACCGTTAACCATCCTCTATCCTCTGCTATAAATACACCGCTATTTATTGCCAAAGGTATGCAATTCTATGCCTTCGAGACCCTAAAGGACTAACAGTCCACAAAGCTTTACAGCTACTCTTTGCTTCCTGAATCGAATCTTCTTCAGAAGCTAACTTGACCGTCGGAGGGGGTTCCTAAGGGCTGAAGCCCGGGACTCCTGCTGAAAGGTTTCTTCTTCTTTCCCTCCTGCAGGAGCTCGGTTCGAATCATCGCCGACCTCCCCGAGTCGGTCTCGGCCACCGACCTCATACTTCTCCCACCGGTCTCGACGCCGTATGCCGGCTGCATCCTCGACCGAAGGAGCTTCGGCCCCGCCTTCTGAGGACAAGCCAGCGTCCGTCCAAGCCACCCTCGGCCTCGGACCTTCGGCTTCGCCTCGGCTTCCATCGCCTTCCGGATCCCCGTCGGGCCTCTTGCACCGATCCGACCCAGCTCCGGATCCATTTCTTCGGATTCCAGCTTCGGAATCCGGTCGTGATAGCTTCGGCTATATCACCAGCCTTGGAATGTGAAGCCAAGGGGAATCAAGAAGCGGCTCGGCAATGTTATATGATTTCGGTCAAGGGAAAGGCTGTGGCCGAGTCCCTGTCAATTGAATCTTCAGCCGAAACATCCCCGGGAGAAGAACTCGTCGCCATCCCGGTTCCGGGAGGCAAGGGACGGACCTTCATGATAGGCTCCGGCCTGGAAAAAACTGAAGCCGAGAGACTCGCCGAGTTCCTAAAAGAGAACCTCGACGTCTTCGCCTGGTCTCCTACAGACATGCCCGGAGTCGACCCGGAGATAGCAGAGCATCGGCTGCATATATCACTGATCCCAACCAGTCTCCGGTCAAGCAGAAGCGGCGTACCTTCAATCAGGAAAGGAGGACCGCCATCCAAGCCGAAGTTCAAAAAGGGCTGGACGTCGGACATCTCCGAGAGGTACACCACCCCGACTGGATCGCCAATGTGGTAATGGTGCCTAAGAAAGATGGCAAGTGGCGGATGTGTGTGGACTGATAAAGTGTTAAATTGATCATTTAAGGGCAACCATATGCATCATATTCATATTTTTATCTGCAAAATAGCATGAAATGATAGATAATTTTGTAACAAGTCCAACGGTACCAATTTCATCAAATTCTGACTTAAAAACATCGTCATTTCATGTGATTAAAGGAGCATAGCGCATTTGCGGTTTTTCGACAAAACCGAGATGAAATGAATAAATATGATGATATTTTTATGATAATGCGCTAATTTATATTTATTTTATGTGAACAGGACATGCCGATGATGCAGTGCAACTGGTGGAGTTTTCGGAAATTTGGGGGAGGTCTAGTGTTCGGATTTCAACTAAAGCATGGGTAAAAATGCAATTCGATTCCTTCCTTCTCTGGAGTTTCCCAAAACCCACTATTTCCTTCCTTATCTCCAATTTCCTAAACCGTAGTCCGACTTCTTCTCCAGTTTCCTTCCCACGCCTCTCTTCCTCTCTATATTAACCTCTCTTCCTCTTCTCAACCGGGCAGCATCCCTCTCTCTCTTAGTTTCCCAACCTCGAACCCTCTAATTCCTAGTCTCCCGCGGCTCTTCTTTTCCCAATTTTCTCCCACGCAGTCTCCCTCTTTCTCCTCCTCTCTTTGTCTCTCCCGCAGTCTCCCTCTTTCTCTCCCTTGTTCTTTCTCTCTCTCTGTTTTTTATCCCCCGAAGCCTTCTCTCCACCTTACCTTTTCTCTCTCCCGCAGGTTCTCCCTCTCCCCGTTTTCTCCTCATCTTCTCAGCCTCTCCCTCGCTATCTCTCTTTCTCTTTCTCCCTCCACAACACACGCACCTCTCTCCCTCTCTCGGTTTTCTCTCCTTCTCTCCCTCTGTTTTCTCTCTCTCTTCTAAACCTGAAACCAGCAGCCGCATGCCTGTGAGCCTACACGCGCCCCCTGCATGCATGCTCCCACGGGCTTGAAGCTAACCACCTGCGTAGCCCATGCACGCCGACAAGCTCCAACAACCCCAGCGGCAGTCCACCAACACCAGCTTCCGGGCTCCTGCGTGAACCAGCCTACACACGCCCGTTGAAGCCCAGCTTCCTCCTTCCTCCAGCACCTGTCCCGCCAACCTCTAGCCTTCCTCCACGCAGCAGCTCCTTCCTCCAGCTGTCCAAGCGTAAAGCCATCCTCCCAGCAGCTGTCCAAGCGTGAATCCAACCCGGCCAATGTGCAGCAGCTCCTCTCCCACGTGTAGACCCTGCACGAGCCAGCCGTCCAAGCAACCTGCTCCCTCCAGCGCATAGCAGCAGCTTCACGGCTTCCACTAGTAGCAAGGCCATCCTTGCATGCAACGCATCAACTTGGTGAAGCCAGCAAGACCTGGAGCTGCACCTTCTTCCTCTCCTCCACGCTGCCAACAACAGCAGCTGCTTCCTCCAGCTGTCCCAGCCGTGAACCAGCAGCTCCAAGCCTCTCCCACGTGCTGCCCATGCACGCTTGTTCCAGTAGCTGCTTCCTTCAAGTTCACGCACCAGCAACAGCAACATGCAGCCCAGCAGCCCTGTGTTCACAACAGCAACCCTTCAGCAGCACCAAGTAGTTGAAGCCCTGGTGGTCCATTGCACCATCCTTCCCTAGCCGGGTGGTCCATTGCATCGGCAACAACCCACAAAATTCCAACAGAAGCAAGATTGTTCTTTTCCTTCTCCCTTTTAGTTTAGAATTAGTTTAATCATTTAGGGTTAACTAGTTGTTATTTCATATTTTGTTAATTTAGTTTATTAAACAATTAAATCTCGTAATTTATTTCATAATTTTTAGATAATTCATGTTTTACACGTAGTTAAATTTCAATGTCTTTGTCATAAATTTTAGTTGTGCTTATTTTTTTTATATAAGTGTTTGTGTTTAATTTCTAAAAAAGAAAAGAAAAAAAAGATTTGTTTAATTAAAGTAATTATATTTTTTTAAGTAGCATTAGTTAATTGAGTTTTAGCTTAATTAAGTAATTAGTTATTCAAATTCTCATCTATTTTAGATAACTAGATTCCAAAATTTTCAAAGTTAAAATCTTAACTCCCTGTGGATCGACTCGGACTCACCATTATTAAATTTCCAAAATCTGATTTGAGTGAGCCGGATAAATTTAGATTGAACGTTTTCATGAGTGTTTAACGACGCACAATTTGGAACGACTCCGAGAGGTACACCACCCCGACTGGATCGCCAATGTGGTAATAGTGCCTAAGAAAGATGGCAAGTGGCGGATGTGTGTGGACTTCACCAACCTCAACAAAGCCTATCCAATGGATAGCTTCCCGCTACCTCGGATAGATCAAGTGGTGGACGCAACCTCCGGCCACGAGCTACTAAGCTTTCTCGACGCCTACTCAGGCTACCATCAAATCCGAATGCATCCAGAAGACGAGAGCAAGACCAGCTTCACGACTAATCTCGGTCTATATTGCTATACCCGGATGCCCTTCGGCCTGAAGAATGCCGGAGCGACATATCAGCGCCTCGTCAACAAAATATTTGCTCCACAGCTCGGCCGCAATATGGAAGTCTACATCGACGACATGCTGGTGAAAAGCCGCGTCGCTGCAGACCACCTGGCCGACTTAGTCGAAACATTCTCCGCCCTGCGTCAATACAAAATGAAGCTAAATCCAGCCAAGTGCGCCTTCGGAGTAGCCTCCGAAAAATTTCTCGGCTATATGGTCACTCGCCGGGGGGTGGAAGCTAACCCTGCAAAGGTTTCGGCCATCATTCAAATGCGCCATCCGGCTAACATCCGAGAAATCCAGAAGCTAAACGGAAGGATTGCCGCCTTGAGCCGCTTCATGTCTAAAGTGGCAGATTATTGCTTTCCCTTCTTCAAGCTACTGAAGAAGGCCAATAATTTCTTCTGGACCGACGAGTGCCAATCAGCTTTCGAACAGCTAAAGGTCTATCTCTCCATGGTTCCCATCCTGTCCAGGCCGGTCCATGGAGAGCCGCTATTTCTCTACCTCGCGGTATCTGAGACAGCTATCAGCGCCGTCCTCGTCCGGGAGCAAGACGGCATTCAGAAGCCTGTCTACTATATAAGCCGAGCCCTCCAAGGAGCAGAGCTTCGGTATCTTGCTCTTGAGAAGCTGACCTTAGCCCTCGTCTCATCCGCAACGAGGCTCCGACCTTACTTCCTCGCCCACTCAATAAAGGTCCTCACCGATCAGCCTCTGAAGCAAGTTCTCTCCCGGCCAGAAGTATCCGGCAGATTAGCAAAATGGGCAATTGAACTAGGAGAGTTCGACGTTTCCTATGCGTCTCGGATAGCAATAAAAGCTCAAGCTTTAGCCGATTTTATTGCTGAACTCACCCCCGAAGCTTCCTCGGCCCCTCAGCCGGAAGTCAATATATCCAAAGCCAAGAATACTTCGGCTCTTACGCCTCTGGCGGATGAATGGCGGCTCTATGTAGATGGCTCCGCATGCTCCATGGGTAGCGGCGCCGGATGGATTTTGGCATCTCCTGAAGGGGTCGTCACAGAGTATGCGCTACGCTTCTCCTTTCCAGCTACCAATAATGCCGCCGAGTATGAAGCCCTCATCTCTGGCCTTCGGGCCGCTAAAAAGCTCGGCGTGCAGAACATAAAGGCATTTAGCGACTCTCAGCTAATCGCCGGTCACATTTCTGGGGAGTACGAGGCACGGGATGCGATAATGGCGTCTTATCTCCAGGTAATTCGCAAGATTCTCGCTCAATTCAATTCCTATGAAATTGTGCGGATCCCGAGAGCCGAGAATGCTCGAGCCGATGCTCTCTCCTGGCTAGGCATCAACTCAGGACGGGGGAAGAGGCCGAATGATTCTCGTGGAAGAACTCGCCGAGCCAAGCCTCGAAGAGTCAGAAGTCATGCATGTGACCGAATTTGAAAACGAGACCTGGATGACTCCCCTGATCACTTTCCTGCTCCGAGGAGAAGTCTAGCCCGATCCAAAGGAAGCAAGACATATTCGGCAGCGCTCTTCTCACTTCCTGCTCCTGGACGGGCTGCTATATAAAAAATCCTTCGGCCGGCCACTCTTGCGATGTCTCGGTCCGGCCGAAGCTGACTACGCGCTGCAGGAGGTACATGAAGGGGTATGCGGAGCGCATGCAGGAGGAAGGGCCCTGGCTCAGAAGTTTCTAAGGCAAGGATACTGTGGCCGACGCTTCGAGAGGACGCAACTGCCCTCGTCCGTCATTGCGATCAATGCCAAAGGTTCAGCTCCCTCATCCACCAGTCAGCAACCCCTCTAACTCCTTTACCAGACCCCTGGCCTTTCGCTCAATGGGGAATTGACCTCTTAGGACCCTTTCCCGTCGCCACCGGCCAAAGGAAGTTCCTTATCGTGGCAGTAGATTACTTTACTAAATGGGTAGAAGCCGTACCCCTCGCGTCCATAACCGATAGCAACGCGTGGAACTTCGTGTGGAAGTCCATCATCTGCCGATACGGCATCCCTCGGGCCATCATCTCAGACAACGACAAACAATTCGACAGCCGTCGGTTCAAGGACAACTGCACCAGCTTCGGCATTCTTCACAAATTCACATCAGTAGCACACCCCCGGACAAATGGCCAGGTCGAAGTTACTAACCGAAGCCTATTACAAGGACTGAAGACTTGCCTCGGTGAAGCCAAAGGCCGATGGGTGGAAGAGCTACCAAGTATTCTATGGGCTTATCAGACTACAAGCCGAACCCCAACTGGCGAAACCCTATTCCGCATGGCTTATGGGGTAGAAGCCATTATTCCTGTTGAAATTGGCCTTCCCTCGACGAGAGTTCTCACTCACAATCCGGAAGCCAATGAGGAGGCCTTAAAAGATCACCTTGATCTTATAGAAGAAACCAGAGGGAAAGCTCGCATTCGGCTAGCAGCTTATCAGCAGCGCATGGCCAGATACCATAACACTCGAGTGAAGCCCCGAAGCTTTGAAACCGGGAGCCTCGTGTTAAGGAATGCTCATGCGTCTAAACCAGCTTTCTCCCAACTGGGATGGACCATATCGCGTAAGGAAGGTAATTCGGCAAGGGGCTTATCGGTTGGAAACCCTTTCGGGCCAACCTCTCCCTTGTACCTGGAATGTGGAACGCCTTCGGCGTTATTTCATGTAAGTCACTCCCCCTGGAATTTAGCTGGAAGGCATGAATAAATTTCTTCTTTTAAATATATCATATCTGGCATGGTATTCTCTAAGTCCGTATAAACCGTACCGGGAATGGCTTCGGCCATGCAAACTGTATCGGGAGCGGCATGGTATTCTCTAAGTCCGTGTAAACCGTACCGGGAGTGGCTTCAGCCATGCAAACCGTATCGGGAGCGGCATGGTATTCTCTAAGTCCGTGTAAACCGTACCGGGAGTGGCTTCGGCCATGCAAACCGTATCGGGAGCGGCATGGTATTCTCTAAGTCGGTGTAAACCGTACCGGGAGTGGCTTTGGCCATGCAAACCGTACCGGGAGTGGCTTTGGCCATGCAAACCGTACCAGGAGTGGCTTCGGCCATGCAAACCGTATCGGGAGCGGCATGGTATTCTCTAAGTCCGTGTAAACCGTACCGGGAGTGGCTTCGGCCATGCAAATCGTATCGGGAGTGGCATGGTATTCTCTAAGTCCGTGTAAACTGTACCGGGAGTGGCTTCGGCCATACAAACCGTATCGGGAGCGGCATGGTATTCTCTAAGTCCGTGTAAATTGTACCGGGAGTGGCTTCGGCCATGCAAACCATATCTGGAGCGGCATGGTATTCTCTAAGTCCAAGTAAACCGTACCGAGAGTGGCTTCGGCCATGCAAACCGTATCGGGAGCGGCATGGTATTCTCTTAAGTCCGCTTAAACCGTATCGGGGGTGGCTTCGGCCATGCAAACCGTGTCGGGAGCGGCATTATTTCTAAGTCCATATCCGAATCTGGATCGGCTTCGGCCGTGCGAGCCGCATCTAAACAAGCGATATGGTCTCGGCCGCAAGAAGGGCCGGACTCGTTCATTCATTCAGAACACAAGTGGAAGCAAAATACTTTTCATATATATATGAAGAGTACAGAATTGGCTGTACATCAGGCCGTGGCCCCTTCAAAAGAAGGGCATAACAAAAACTGGGACAAGCCCCCGCATTAGCTCTCGGTATTTTCGCCGTCTACACCGACAGGGGTTTGACCAGGAGATGGAGAAGGAGAGTCTTCGACCTGAACAGCCGCGACAGGAGCGACCTTATCAGGAATGGCCGCGTTGCCTACCGCTGGGGCCGAAGCTCCTTCGGCCTTAAGCTTCTTCCACCAGGCCAAAAGCTCTTCGCCTTCCTTGTCCGTCGGAAGGGCGATGCTGGTTAGGTCCACGGCTGGGCATGCCTTTTGGGCGACAGCCGGCTCTGAACACGGACAACGCCGCCTTGAGTTGAGCCTGTATTATCTCCTCGGCATAATCTGGGCCGGCCTTATAACAGGCTACGGCTGTACGAGCAGCCTCTTCAGCCTTAGCCTCTAGATCTGCCTTCAGAGCTGAGACCTCCTCGGCGTGGCGGCGGCGATCCGTGACCCGCTGGTCGACCTTGTCCTAGATCTCGGCCTTAAGAGTTTCATTTACGGCCCGGACCGCCTCCAGTTCCTTCTCGGCTTTCTCCCTCTCCTGCTCGGCCTTCGTCTTGGCCTCGGAGGAAGCGCGAGTCATCTCTTTTTGCTCCTCTAGCTCGGCCCGCATCCGGGCATTTGCCTTCAGGAGCAAATCGACGCTGGCCTCGAGACTGTGTCGCCCCGGGGCGACTGGCTGATCCGAAGCCTGGTCGACGTCCCGGAGCCTTTGCTGAATGGCCACCTGACGGCGAATCAGGCCCCCGCACATGACCGCGGTCTGCAGCCAAAAGCAAACAGGAATCAACAACCCCAAACAAACCAAGGGAAATAATAGACCAAGGCCAGTAAAAAAGCTTTTTTACCTGGACCGACAGTCGGGCGCACTGCATCGCCAAGCCATCTGAGGACAACGCCTTCATCTCGTCCTCCGCCATCGGCAGGGTTAAGCCGCGGAGCAGGCGTAGGCATGTCCGAGAGTCCTCCAGACTCTCGTCCGCGTAGATCCCCAGATTCGGGACCCACAGTTCATGCCCGTATTCACGGGACATGCGCGTCCCGGAACCTCTGAGGTCCTCTACTCCGGCCGTCACAGCCGAAGGGGAGTCGCCCCTCGACGGTTCGGGCTGGGTCGAAAGCGGGGCCCCTCGAGCAGCCACTGGCCTCTTGGCTACCGAGGCAAATTCTGTTTCGCCAAGTTCGTCCACCCGGCTCCGCTTCGATGGTCGGCCGCCCCCTCGCGCGACCGACTTTACCTTTTTTCCTTTTTCAAGAGCAGCAGCAGCGGCACGGCCCTCGACCGAAGCTGTCGTCTGCCCTTCGGCCTGAGCGCCCAGGGCCGCGTCTCGTCTAGCTTCTCCCGCCGCCTGCGGTTGAGATTGGCCGGACTGCTAGGCAAGCCGACCGAGGCATCTCTGCGGACAGAAGAAAAGGAGTTAGTGACTTACAGTGCGCAACTCTCCAGAACTCAAGACCGACTTATCCTCGGCCGAAGCCTCAGCACCCTCTGCGGTCGGAGGAGCTTCGGCCGGAGATTCAACCTCGGCAGCTCCTTCGGTTTCCCCCGGAACATCCTCAGGAGGAAGATAAGGAGAAACCCGAGGAGGGTCCTTCGTCAGGTCCGGCCAAGCCCCCGTCTGCACGAGCCGCTCCTCTTCATCGAAAAGCTCCGCTATCTCATACGGAGCCTCGGCATCTATAATACGCACGATATGAAACTGATCGGGGTTAAGGGAAGGCGGATCGGAAAGGCCTTCGGCCAGTGATGCCCACTCAGTAGGGAAGGGCCACACACCCCTCTCCTTCTCCAGAAGGGAGATGAAGATGAAGCTCTTCTTCCAATGGTGAATGGACGTGGGCTTCCCGGAAAAGATACCCCGGCCGAAGCGGGGGACGAAGCAAAACCAATCGGATTTTCCCTGCCTCTGTATCTTGAAAAGAAAGCGGAAGATGTTCACCGAAGGGGTAACATCAATATAGGCGTGCACAACCAAGAAGGCATAGACTGTCCGCCAAGAGTTAGGAAAAAATTGAGACGGGGCCAACCTGTAGAAGCTCAAAAGATTAATTACAAAGGAAGGAAGAGGAAGACGAAAGCCCGCCCGGAACCTCCCCTCGTAAATAGAAAAGCTACCCGGCCGGACAGAGTTAGCCCTGGTTTTCATTCCAGGCCGATAGGGAATCGTCCAAGATGGGAGCTGATAATAAGATGCAATATACTTGACCCCATCGTCGGAAAGTGTACACATGGCGTCGGAAACTGTCTCAGCCCGACGTCGGCCGGAAGAGGAGCCCGCGGCGAGAACCTCTTCGGCTTCTTCGGCACCAGACACTTCGGCCTCATCCGCCATGAGAGAAGCAAGGGAGTTTGAAGAAAAGGGAGATGACAAGGAAGATTTGGAAGGCTGGGACGAAGAACGAGAAGAATAATCTTCGGCCGAAGAACTGCTCTCAGCCGAGGGAGGGATACTGAACATGGATCGCGGAGCAAAGAAGGAAAAGTGAGGCTTACCCTCAAATAAGATCTCCTCGAATGCCCACCGCCTCTCAGGCAACAGAAGCTTCCCCAGCAACAACTCCAGGCAACACAGAGCCCCCCGACGACAGACAGTGCTCTCAAAATCACCTTCGATAGCCCGTTCTTCGCCGGAGAAGCAGGGAGGTTCGGATGATCGCAAGAAAACACAGGCGCGGGAAGAAGAAAGCGGAACAGTGCCCTGGGGAGGGCTCCTATTTATAGAATAAAATTGAAAGTATTCCCCGCCAAAATCAACGGCCAAGATCCTCCCCCTCATCGGCATCACCTCTCTCAGATGCACGCCACGTGCGTCGTCCTTCGGTTATGATGACGGACTTGCTGCGGGATCGAGGAAAGATAATTAACGGCCGGAAACAGTCTGACCCTTCGACTGATAACTCGGATGCTCGCCACGTGTTCCGATCCGCGTACCAGGGACGGAAGAGGCGGTGATCCAAGTGAAGCCTTGGGCAGAGAGCCGAAGTAACCCGCGATCCGCGTGATCACTAGGCACGGCCAGGATACTTTTGTGCTTTTTACGGGGCGACTAGATACGCGACATGTGTCCCGTGTTTTCTCACGACGCGACCGTTCTGACGAAGAACTGGACCTCTTTCCCGTCCATTTGTCAGGAGTCCTGACACAACCAGAAGACTCGTCCCTTCGCAACCAAGGACGAAGACATTCGTCACTACGCCCCGAGCAGAGACAAGTCTAATGATTACTAGCCCTCGGTCGACCGAGGGCAGTTCAGGCAGTTCCTTTTCATAAACAAAGCGGAAAGCTTTGGACACCGCATGTCACGTTACTCCCCCGAGGAGGCTTCGGACTAGACTCTCGCCATCTCATGAATCTGAGGAAGACAAGAGTGGGGGGCTATGTGATGAGGCAGAATCTGATTGGGCCCATTAAGACAGGCCCAAACACTGAGATCAGTCCAACAACGGCGATAAGGAGCCCACTGGCAGCCTTCGGCCCTTTAACGCCCCAGCAACCCTCGGCCCAATAAGCAGTCCAGTGGTCCTCGGCCCATCAGTGGCCCAATAGCCTTCGGCCCATCAGCGGCCCAATAGCCTTCGGCCCATTAGCGGCTCAGCAGCCTTCGGCCCAGTAAGCTCCATCCTACTAAGCGGCATCTGGCCCATCAGCGGCCCAACCCCCTTCGGCCCAGTAGCTGTATCCGGCCCACTCCGGTGGGAGGGTTAGGCACTATGGCGGTTTACCAGTAAACCCAGAACATAGTCCTATATCGGCTGCCACCGTTTAGCATCCTCTATCCTCCGCTATAAATACACGGCTATTTATTACCAAAGGTATATCTTCGTGACCCCAAGGACTACAGTCCAAAAAGCATTAAAGCTACTTCTTCCACTTCTCTAACTTCTGAATGGAATCGTCTTCAGAAGCTAACTTAACCGTCAGAGGGGGTTCCTTAGGGCTGAAGCCCAGGACTCCTACTGACAGGTTCTTCTTCTTTCCCTCCTTCTGCAGGGCCTCGGTTTGAATCATCGCCGACCTTTCCGAGTCGGTCTCGGCCACCGACCTCGGGTCTTCTCCCTCCGGTCTCGACGCCATTCGTTGGCTGGTTCTTGTCTGAAGGTGCTTCGGCCACGCATTCCGCAGGCTAACCTATATCCGAACAGGTGCCCCATCGGCTTCGAATCTTCGGCCTCGTCTTCGCCCTCGCCGCGCTTCGGATCCCTGTCGGGCCTCTTCTTCGATCCGATCTAGCTTCGGATCCCAACTTCGGATTCCAGCCTCGGAATCCGGTCGTGATAGCTTCGGCTATATCAGTCGGAATCCCCAAAATGGCACATTCTCGAAGAGCTTTATTTTCTTTTTGCTGATCAAGGCTAATTACAATATCGGGTAACTCTGTCATATATTTGATCCCACCCAAATATGTTTGCAAGGTGGATAATTGTCTCTTCAACATTACTGCATCCCTTTTGGGGAGACGGTTAAGTTTCCCCATCCTTTGTTCGGCTCTTAAATCCCTGAACTTTTGAAGCCGTAGTGGACCAATTCGTTAACATACCACCAAGCCATTTTTTACTAACATAATTGCACCGAGCCTTTATTGCGGCGGATGCTACTAAACCAGCTGCTTTATAGTTTGTACCAACGATTCAAAAGTGTTTTCCTCGCATCAAAAACTAAATCACAGGCCTCTAATAAAAAACGCATAGTTCTCGTAAGATTTGTAATATGAATACCTTTACGTTCTGCGGAGATGAAAGGTGCCATTCTAGGATTCCATTTCTTAGTACCATGACCAAAATGAACTCCAGCTTCTATCATTTCTTGAAAATTAATGTTCCAATATCTTCTTGTCTCCCCTCTTTGTTTTTTTTTTAACAAAGAGACAAGGTATCTGAAATAAATAATTGTTCCGATGGAACTTTCTACCAAGGATTGACCGTTGATACACGATCAAAACCATTAATTCCTTTTAATTTAATTCATTATGATCTTTATTATCAAATAATAAAATTAGACCATATAATGAATTAATAATTAATAAAGAAAATGAGTCTCCTTTTAGGAATCATTAAATTGTGTCAATTATTGTTCTGATGTCTCATGGAAATTGTTTGGGATGCAAGCAAGAACTCAAAAATGCTCTATGGTGAAATAAGATATCTCTCATCTTTCCTTCAAACAAATTCTTCTTTTTGATTTCCAAATGAATGTTTTTGTGTTGCCTTGAACGATGCACTAATTTTTTGAATCCGGTACCAATAGGTATAATTCCACCTAGGACAACATTTTCTTTTAAGCCTTTCAACCGATCAATACGACCCCATAAAGCAGCCTTTGCTAAAACTTGAGCAGTTTCTTGAAAACTGGCTTCGGATATGAAACTTTGAGTATTAAGAGATGCCTTCATTATTCCCAATAATCTTGCTCGATAACATATCACTTCATCCAAAACGCGCCCTGCTCGTTCCACTCTCAACAATCCGATTAGTTCTCCAGGTGAAAAAACATTAGACATTCCATCTTCTGAAACCAACACTTTTGATGTTACTTGACGGACAATAATCTCTATATGTTTATCATGGATCTGTACCCCCTGAGATCGATAAACCTTTTGGATCTTATTAACCAAAGAGATACGGCTTTGGGCGATGGTTAGCTCCGTGCTAATCAAGAATCCCCAAGGGATTCCAAGAATGATTGATATACGTTTATTCCAACCTTTAACCCTCTCTTCGAGATTTATTGATATTGAATCAATTGAACGCACTTCTAACACTTGTTCCACTTTTGAAAAACCTTGCAGTATGTCACCATATATTGATTTTATATATATAAATGTAACTAATGTATCCCCTTTGTGAAAGATTTCTCTTGGAGTAGTCAAATAGGGCTTGGCTGATCTTATTACTACGTAATCAACATGAACAATTAGAACTTGACCAGATTTTTTCTGTAATCCGTATTTGAATAGACATACATTTTCACAAAAAAATTGTCCAAGGCTAATAATTGTGGACGTCTCATCACAAAAATCGTGGTGAAGAAAACGCCAATTTAAATCGAATGGATTAAAAATGATGTTACTGCACGGATCAGGATTATAAATCCCCCTATTTTCATCTATTAAAAAATATTTAAGTACTTGGAAAGTCTGATTAAATTTTTTAAGTAATAAATATTTCTTTAACAGAATCTGATTATAAGTTACTAAATGGCAAGATGAATAAAAATTCGCAATTTTGAGTACTACTGTACCTAAGGAGCCTAACGAATTCCTAATTGGAATTCTAGGATCCGCTTTAATTGATTCTTTTGTCACATTGTTATATTTCAAACCATTGAATGGACCAATTCGAGAATAGTTGGATGATAACAAGATTTGAAAAGATTGGCATTCCTTTTTTTTATTCAGCGTACCACTAGTGCCTTTATGTTTGGTAAGTGATTGAATCTTTGCCTTGGAATAAAAAGGATTAATATTGGTGTAATCCAATCAATTATGGTTAATCAATCCTGAGCCCCCCGTACAATTTCTTTTTCCGGTATACGAAATAGGGGACTTGACTAACTGAATTCTTATGAAATCGCAAATTAGATCGTTTGTCCTTATTTCAACAAAAGAAGCATGAACCCCCTCTATAGAACCATTTTGTTCTTGGTTCCAATCCAATACTAAGCAAGTCCGAACGCTTGTGTAATAAATTCCTCGAATTGGCCCATAAAGGATATAATTGACAACTCTAAGTTGGACATTATCCCCTTCCTCCTGCAAAAGATCCTGGGGGAAAAATGTTGCTAAATTGATCCCATCCACTATTTCATATGTGACTACGGGTCAAACCGAAACAAAATGCTTTTTCTTAGTAGGTGTGATCCATTGGACATAGATCTCATTTTTCCATTTTTTTTATTCCAAAGAATCCGAACTAAACAATTTATGTCTCGCTGGATCATTAGTTACTGATAGGTCAGAGGTATATCTTTCTTCGAGAGAAAAAGAATGAACATTTATTTGATCTTGATCCTTGTGGAGAGAAAAATAGACAATACTGGATCTGCACGTACCTACTGCTAATATCCATAAATGACTTGTTTTTGGTAATAGATGAACATTGCCATAAGTATATTCGGGTGCATGGTAGACATCAGTACTCCAGTGTACCCTCTAATTCAGAATAAATATGTTTTAGAACCTTCTCTTTAAAATGGAAAGTGGATGTTCCGGCACGAATCTCAGCAATCACTTGTTCTGATTCTACATATTGATCGTTTTGAACTAAAATCAAACTTTTGGGGGAAATATTTACATTATGTCAGGGACATCCTGACTTTCAATAGTGTAATACAGGTCTATAGAACATAGAAAAGCATGATGTCCATGACGGGTACGTATGGGATGAACCAACTCCTCATTGAATTTTCTTTTTCCATTAAAGGGAGCTCGTACATGTTCGGCAGTACCACTCGTTCATACTCCGCCGGTATGAAAAGTGCTTAATGTTAGTTAAGTCCCTGGTTCCCCAATTGACTGACCCGCAATAATACCTACAACTTCTCCCAATTCGACTAGGTCACCGTGAGTGGGACTTCGACCATAACATAATTGACAAATCCAAGCACCTGCAAGTAAATGGAGTTTGGATATATATTGGTGGTTGTGCTCGAAAGGTTATGAATCGATTGACAAGCCCAATCCCAATATCTTGATTTCGGGCGGCAATGCATCGTAGACCTATATATATATCGTCTGCTAATACACGAACAATAGTGTTTGGATAAAAATTTGTTTTGGACTTACGGAAAGACTTTGAATAGTACCACAATCCATTCTGTGTACAATAATGTGTTGAACTACTTCAACAAGTCTTCGTGTGAGGTATCCAGCATCTGATGTTCGTACAGCAGTATCTATAACTCTTTTATGGGCTCCATAGCAAGAAATTATATATTCCGTCTTTGAAAGTCCTTCACATAAATTGCTTTGAATGGGAAAATCAATTAGGGATCCGACATTAATCCTCTCATACCTACTAATTGGTGTACCTGAGATGCATTTCCTCTAGCTCCCGAAAAGGACATTAAATGGACTGAATTAGAGGGATCAGTCATCCGAAAATTAGGATGAATTTCTTGTCTCAAATATTGGCTGGTAGCATACCATATTTCAATGGATTGACGTCATTTTTCTACCGCGTGTACATTCCCATAATGATGGTGTCTTTCCACTTTGTTGTTCAGCATCTTGGACTAACCACCCCTGCAAAGGTATTGTTAAAAGATCATCAATTCCTAATGAAATAGATATAACAGTGGCTTGTTGGAAACCCAAAGTTTGAACTTGATCCAAGATGTGTGATGTATATGCCATCCCGAAGTGATTTATTAATCCGCTAATAAGTCGTTTCATGGCAGCTCCATCTATCACTTTATTGTGAAAGACCAGACGTTCTGCCATAAGTACCTCCCTATTCTGCTGAGTAGGATTCTACAATGGGTCTGAGTCAGTGATTTGAAAACTTCCTTCCCTCAATCTTGATTCACGTAGAAATTTAGGAATTATGATATCAGTAAAGCCATAACCAAATTCTCATGAGTATCGCCTAATTACTTAGTTTAGCTAGCATATGAGTAGGCTCGACAAAACCCCCGTATGGCTTCTTCTATTTCTCGATAAAAAGAAATATGACCAACAGTGGTTCGAATGTATATACAATGGATTTCTTTTTTTACACTTCTTACTATTAAATAGTGTCTATAAATTTGGTACCAAAAGATGAATATTGAACTTCGATGGGAACTTCAACTTCCCTTTAGCCAATAATGACACGTTGATCTAGTCGCCATCCAAGCCACAAAGGACTATCTAAACGGATTTGTTTTCGATGATAAGCTCCAAGTGCATAATAGGAACTACAAAAATATGGTTCCTTCTCTTTCGTATACTGATAATTATTATTGCCAACAGTTTGATTTTGATCGTTTTTGCAATTAGATAAATTATACCTATTTGCACAAATACCTTGACGATTCCCGATCGTTAATACATAGAGTCCAATTAGCATATCTTGAGTTGGTACGTAAATGGGATCCCGAATAGCTGGAGACAAGAGATGAATATGAGAAAACATAAGTAAACGAACCTCAGCTTGAGCTTCTAAAGATAAAGGTACATGAACAACCATCACCATCAAAGTCTGCATTAAAGCCCCTACAAACTAATGGATGTAAACATATAGCACGTCCCTCCACTAAAATGGGTTGGAACGCCTGTATGCCCAATCTATGCAGGGTAGGTGCTCTATTCAGCAATACAGGATGTCCCTGCATGACTTCTTGAAGTATGTCCCATACAATGGGTTCTTTTTCTCGGATTTGACTTTTAGCAATCCGGAAGCAACGTGTTGTCTGATTAGACCACGAATTACAAATATCTGGAAAAGTTCTATTACTAATTCTTGAGGTAATCCACATTGATGTAATGAAAGTGAAGGGCCCACAACAATGACGGAACGCCCCGAATAATCGACCCATTTACCAACTCGCTCCATCTTCCCTCTTTGCCTTCAATTATATCTTCAAATTCTTTTACAACTTTATTATGACCATCCAGTTGTCCGGGAATACCATTATCAAGAAGTATATCTACGGCTTCTTGTACCAATCTCTCCTGACACCTTATTAATTCCCCCAGTGCAGATATACTTATTGTTAATAGATCAATAAGAGTATTTTTCTGAAAGATAACTCTTCTATAGAGTGAATTAATATCCGAACTCATTAAATTACCCCCATTTATCTGAATGATGGGTCTTAACTCAGGAGGAAGAACTGGTAATAGGCACAAAACCATCCGTTCTGGTTCTACATTTGTTCGAATAAAATGTTTAGCTAATTCCATGCTTCTAACCAAAAAATCTTGTCTTCTTCGAATTTGTCTATCTTCCCATCACGGTGTACCCTTCATCTTCTAATTCCTTCCATTCTATCAATGAATTATCTGTAATAATTCTCAAATCCGAATCAGTTAATCGAAGACTGGTAATCCACCCGAACATCTGACTTACTAACCCAACTCAAAGAACGAGGATCGCTAAGCGGAGGTCTCGAGACCGTAGTTAGAAACTGAATTGCTTCCGTGCGTTAGAGCTATTCTCCCTAACCCGAGGTTTGATCCCTACACTGCATGGCTTGTGTTGACAGAGTCCGCCCTAGTTACTCACTTTCCTCCATTTCCGACGATTTGAGCAATTCTTGCTTCTCTGCCCCTTGTGCTCACTCATTCTATGAGACGTACTAATAGACCCTACGACCTTAAAACAAAAGGCTTGCTCTTTATTCCTCTGGAGATTGTATCTCGCATGAGGCGCTCTTCCATTTTCTATCTGCCTTTCGGCTAACGATTTACTAATATTTTCCCGCATCAAGCAGGAGCTAGCCAAACTACCGGGAATGACCACATTCTTTTGTGGCAAATAATTCTTCACGGTCGGCTGATTCTACGGCCGTTGTTCGGATCTTTCTTCATTCTCACTTCCACCTTGACAACAAGTTTCAACTTATTGACGAAATAAGGTAACATGCCATAGATCAGAAAGGTGGGCAAACAATGCAGAAGTAGGAGTCTTAAATCAAAGATCTCGCATAGCGGGAAGGATTGCTGCTAGATTCTATACCAACGCATTCTCTCCATCGAAGAAGGAAAGTAGAATCGCAAGGGTACGAAACATAGCTATTCAAAGCAATCCACCCAAGAAAGCAGTCGTCAAGCCAGATGAGGATGAGCTGCTGCGCTTACGCCTTTTGATTAGACAACTCCTAGTGCCAAGCTTTCATCCCACCAGGAAAGCAACGCTTTCAGCCTATCCCTCCTTTTCTTTCCAAGCAATCAATGCGGCTAAGCGAACTAGGTAACCCTACCTAAGAGGGGCCCCGCCCGACTTTCGAGGGTCGAGAGGTCAGTCAAACCCTGATCCGGCTGCTCCGAAAAATACTATAATAACTGGAAAATCACTTCCTTGCGTTTAATCAGTCGGTTTATTACCGGCCCTACCGAGCCAAAGGCTTTGCCTGGCTTTTCCCAGTTCTCTCAAAACAAACAACATAAGAAGGAGCTCTAATCCGGGCCTTTGCAATAGCGAAGAACTGACTTCGCTTCGTTGAAATGAGTGAATCGAGGGCTCTGGTTCCAGTGTCCATTTGTGAGGAAAGACCACAACAGCCGAGTATGGTGCCGATGCTTTCTGCTCTCCCCTTGTGAACCGGCCATAATCAAGATATTTGCTGGTGTAGAGGGGCTAGGCAGTGCAACCCGAAAGGAACAACTTGAAAAGTGAGCCTCTCCTCATTTGTCCGAGTGCCTAAAGTTCAGACGGATTTCCTTCCAGCTCCGTCCATACCAATGGTGTCGTGATTCATCTCCACCTGCCCGGAGCATCGGCCAATAATCGTTTTGAAGTTCTAGTGGAATCAATCCAGAGCCATTATGAGCTATACCAATCGATAGCGTATAGAAAGGGCTTTGCTTTGCTCCATGTTGGTATAGTAGGTAGAGCCATTTCTTGTCTTTGAGACCGAGAACCAGAAGGACAGACGTTCATGACTGTGGGAACTCCTACTTCTAGTCTACCTACACAACTCCCTTTCGAGGCGAAGTCACAGCTTATTTGATCATGGACCCAATCGGCAAGGAAAGTCGAATCCGTACTAAACCAAGGGTACGAAAGGATAGCTATTCAAAGCATCTCGCAAGAAAGGAATAGGACCTAGGTCTTTCAGGCTTAGCTCTTCTTTCATGGAAAGTCTTAGGGCTAGGAAGGCGTTTGCTCCTAGCTCTAAGACTAGGGCTATGATTCAAGCATTTCGATAGAAAGATGAGTGATAAAGACTGAATGAAAGTCTCACTCTGACTCACCTTAACAGGAAGAAAACCTGTCCACTTGGCCTAGCTGACCTACTTCCGATATGAAAGCAGGAAAAGGCATAGTTGGGATCGATTGACTTGATTTCAGGGGTTGTCCGATATTCACTAATTCACTTTAAAACATTAGCACTCATCCCTCTCCTTTCAATCGAGTGGCTTTTTTATCGCTCCTCTCCTACTGGTCGAGCTCCTTCGGACCCTCTCCTTTCAGTCGAGTCACTTCATACCTCAAACCAGATGAAATAGCAGCTGATTCCCTACAGAGCAGAAGCCATTGATTAAGGAAGTATGAGTAGTGACATCTAAATATATGCTAGCCTTTTCCATCTCATCCAAGAAGACTTCAACATCCCAAAATCAACTGACCTTGCACAGACCATGACGCACCGTGCTGTAGATGATAATATCGGGTTTGAAGCCTATTTGCTTCATTTCTCTAAGTGGATTAATAGCCTCATCAACTCTCTCCTTTTGGCAATAACCATCAGTCAAGATACAAGAACTCTGCAAATCAGGTTGAAGGCTGCCATAGCTTCACAGACATTAACTGCATCATCTACCTAACCCACCAGGCCCATTCATCAATATATTGTATGAGACTCTATTAGGCGCAAAGCCCTTTGCAGTGATCAAAACAAAAGCCCTTTGCAGTGATCAAAACAAAAGGATTATATGTGCACCGCTTACACAGAGAATCAACCAATGTCTTGAATGTGACAACATTTGGTGCAATCCCACAGTTGACCATTTCATTAAAAGTGTAGATGGCTTCTTCCCAATGGTCTGAGATAGAATAGCTGGGAATGAGACAAGTGTACGTAACGACATTGGGAGAAAGAACCCTGGAAGTCATCTCTTCGAGCAGCTTCTGTGCCTCATTGAAGGCTCCCTCTTTGCAGAGGCTGTCGATGACAGTGTTGTAGGCAAAAAGACCAGGCTTGGCTCTGCAGTCCGTTATTTGATTGGTGGGGAGCTTTAGTCTTTTTTTTGTTTTCCGAGAGATCGTGTTGTTGCTACTACCCGCCATAAGAATAGGGCGAAGTCACAGGTTCACCTCTAGAGGGCCGATTTTCCGACTACCCTTTGGACGGAGAGTTCCTTCCGCAGCTTGGCCTCACCTTACCCAGAGGAATTCCTTTGATCTTCGAGCACATTTAGGTTGGTCTTTCGTCTTTTGAATTCAAGTGTCGATTGGTTTGTGTGAAGCCACCTAATTTCACTCCGATTATGCTACATTTCGGCTATAAACTCTATGACCTTTCCCACGCACTGAGGTTCGCTAGCCATCTTCCATTGACAGGTCCCGCCAAGTCCTTTCGTTCGATAGAAATGCGCTTTGGGCGAAACTCCTTGTCCCTTGTTTTGCTAGTGGGCTGGTGATCCAAGCGATTCAAGCGAGTAAGCTCCACATTTGTCTCCATCTCCGGTTCCAGTGCCAGGCAAAGGCCAACCGAACTATTCATCTCCCCACAGCCCCGACCAGTAACTGCAAATGAAGACCCACCTGCATAACCTTTTTTCGAGTCAGCTCATCACCGGCCAAGCTTTCTAGCATCAACTAACGAAAGGTTACCAGGTGTAGCTGCATCTAAAAGGTTCAAGCAAGAAACCCTCCATCTTCTTCTTTTCAATCTCCTTATCCCCCCAGCCTCTAACGCCTTCACCCGGGAAGGATAACCTTAGGTCCCACCTAATAGGCCGGAACTAGATGTACTCGGCTCGGAAGCTCCTGTGACTTCTCTCCCCATCTCTGGTCCCATCCATGGAATCAATGCTTGAAAGCGGGTGTACAAAAATAGGAAAGAAAGGGCCGATTCCAAGGCTTGGCCATCTCACTTCCATCCGAAAAACTCGAGAGTCTTCCCCCTCCGAATAAGCAGGCAAGTACTGTCGCAAATCACCCCCAATCCCTACAAGAATAGAATCCAACTTCTTCTCAATCAATCGATTTCATCCGGCATCTCATTCAAGTTATTATGATGCTTTCCATCCCGGCCCCGAGGCAAGCGAATGAGCAACCAAATGAAGGAATTAAGCCCGAACTAGCGATCTCTTGAGTCCAGTCCTTTGGTCGCCACCAACCTCACTCGAACTAACCTGCATCTTTGTTTGTCTCCATCGAGACATTCGATCCTGCCAATAAAAAATTCCAATGTGACATGCAAGCCTAGCCAACCAGCTAACTCGAACCAACCTCACGGGAGGGAAAGAGAAGGTTGTCTTCAAAGCACAACTATAACGCGGGTCATCTCCTCAATCCGTTGATTCCGAACCCAGGGCGAGCCAAGCTTCACACCTTATAAATCCTTGTCTTCTACTCCTGGTGATGTAGCTGATAGCAGCATCCGAACAACCAGTGGTGAATCCCATTTTGCGGCAGGCCCTCGGAACAACAAAATCATGACCAATGGAAACTATTCTCCCTTCACTGGATAAAGAACTCCTCCTCCACTGGCAATCTTGTTCCATCTCTCCCAGGGGGCGAGAAAGACCTATTTGCGTGCGCATCAAGTGATGATAAAGCTTGCCCTCCGGGTTGCCTCTAAGCGGCCAATAGCAACACCTGTATATCCACTTCGATTTGAGACCCAGGCAAAGGAACTACGAGGGCCAGTGCCATACAAGCGAGCAAAGAGAAAAAGAGCTCTTGCAAATCGAATCAGGAGATCCACTACGGCTCCCTTTAGTTATAAAAGCTTTTCTTTTCTTGCAACCCTTCCGCTTTTAGAAGAGTTTCGTGCTTCTCGGATCAAGTACTTTTAGCAGCGCAGAGCGAAGCAGAGCTAAAGTGCTTTTCTCCAGTATGGGGAGGTTCTGTTAGTGAGCAATAGCTAGGTGAAAGCGGTCTACTCGTGTACGCGCGAAATAAGTCTACTTTCTCTGTGTTAGGTCAGGGAAGAGAATTGCATATCCCATAGCCGATAGAGGCGGTAATCAAACTCGATATCCTATAGATCCAATGGAGGGGAAGCCTTAACCGATAACTGAAGCGCGAAGGTGACCTTCTTTGTATTTTATGTACCACGGGAGGCATAACATGGAACAATCTCGGTAAGGGCAGATAATTTCTTTATTGATAGGATAACGGGAAGATCACTCGGATGGATTACCAATAACTGAACAGAACAAGAGTCAAGTGAGTGACTTAAGAAGCTAAGGATAAGGAGATAGTTGTCGGCTCATTCTTTAGTATGAAACCGTGGGCATTAATTTCTTCACCGATAGAAGCCCGGATAACAAGCTCAAGCTCTTTTCCTTTTTCCACGGGAATGGAATCAAACTCACCTAAAGACCCTGTCAGGTAATCAAACTCGATAATCGGAAGAGAGCTGTTGACTCTTCTATGTTTGTTTGCTAATGAGATGTCGATCGACTAAAGTCAAGTATTATAGTACTAGGATTCCCAGAAGAAGCTGGGTATCTGTTCACTGCGGTTAGGATTGAGACTACGATCTCCAGTCTCTCTAAGCGGAGTAAGCTCAAACAAGCGCCTTCTCTTCTTCGATTTGGTCGCTTTGGTTGGTGCCTTGGTGCTTGAAAGGGGGCCAAAGAGGAGAAAGCTTGCTGACTCAAGAACTCATTCGTCCTTGAGCTTCGACTTGCTGACTTGGTTTCTTAAAACCTTTTGATTCGACTTGGTCTGCTCTCCTTGAAGTCAAGTGCCTAAGTTCAAATACAATAAAATAGACATTTGAGTCCACCAGGTTGATGACTCCCCCAGCTACCCTATCATCTGATATCCCTAACCAGAGGAGGCGGCAAAGGCATATGCTTATCAAAGCTGCCTGCCTGTACTTGCATTAAGGCTACCACGCAACTCTACTAGTCTTATGTTTAGGAGACCTTTGAATAAGGTTTGCTAGACCTTAGTCTTAAAGCAGTGTTTGCACATTGATCCATACTAAGTGAGGCCATCTACTGTTGGACGCAGTAGTGCAGTAGACTCTTACACGTCTACTGTACGACCAAGTTCAACAGCCCACTCCCCGTTTTCCAACGAGGAGGCTCCTTCTAAAGTGTTCAAAGCTTTAGGAGGCTCTGTACCTCTCCCAAGCTTGGAACAACAACCCGTAACGGACGTAGAGATTTCTCTCATACGCTCGGCAGGAATAGTCCCAACACATGGTTGGAGGTTTCAAGAGATCGCTTAGGGAAACGGTGTAGGACACTTCAGCATACCAACGCACTTTAAGTGCTCTTTCATCCATTCGGAGAACAGTTGCTCAAAAAAGCTGGTCATGTCCATCATAAACAGACCTAAGTTTATCGAACTTGTCTGGATCAAAATCTCTAGGCTTGATCTTATCTATGATAAAAGAACGCACATGCCGAATACGATAACACAACTGGAAGTGTGAAACCACAAATCGATTGGATAAGGGCGGATTCTTGTAGGACTATGAGCTAATAACCAGTGTCTTAACCACCTTCTCTGGTTACCTTTCGGAGCCTGAGGAGATGAGTCAGTCCTATAACCAGCACCCCGTAGTCTATAAGACGTCTGTAAGGACAGTCCTAAGATACGGAACTGGAATGCAGGAGCGAAGCTAGTAAAGAGATTACAAACTTTAGCTGACACGGAGAGAAATCCTTAGTCAAGTTACAAGTCATAAATCTCTTCTCAAACTCTGCACAACCGAGATGGGAGACTTTTCTTTCGAAATAGTCACTTCAGCCTCATTCATTATGGTTAGGTACTCTTTTGCTACCTTTTCATCGGCGATAACAATATCGTCACCGCATAGTCAAAAAACAGTTTACCAGGATACGCCTTCCAAGCGGCCCACCACACTAACATATGATGTGCGAAGACCGGCCAAGAAGAGTAGAAACCAAGGGGTTGACCTTTAGTAAACCTATACACATGAGCTCTCTGTGTTCTAGCATAATGGCGCTCCAGTACACGAAAAGCGACGTTGGTCATTATTTTATACCAAAACCAAGTTGTCACCGAAGATAGCAGACTTGCCTCGAGACAGGAACATAGCAAAGGGACATTGCTCCAGACTAGTTAAGTAGTGGGTTGAGCCCGGCTCCTCCGCTTGGCGAGCTCCTCTTTGCTCCTAGTATACTACTAGACAGATTATTGTCTAAGAAGGGCTCTCAAAAGTCAATTGTCAAGCTTTCGAACTCGCCTTGAAGTTTATGAATGATAGCAAGGCTAGCAAGAAGCAGGCTCGCTTATGATCTGCTGAAATAGTACATCATGTTTTTTTGATTAATCCCTCACATTCACAAAGCAGATTGTCAAAAAGGGCTTAGGCTATCTCTATCTGAAATAATCTAATTAGGCAATAACCCATTTTTTCAAACATGCTGAAAAAACAACTTGGCTACTTCATCACTTGTGACTGTTTTCTTACATTATTTTAGGCACAACATCTTGCTGAAACGGTCAACCACCACAAACACGTAGTCATGTCCATGCTTTGACTGCTGTAATCCCCCACCATCAAAATACTCTCCCAAGGTCTGCGTCTGCTGGGCACTGGTAGCGGCGTGTATAAACCCAGCTTCCGATTGGAGGGTTTCGATGTGCTGCACAGCATGCAACCCTTGATGAATTGGGCCCAGTGGACGTATCTGCATAGGTTGAGTAGAGTCTTCTCAACCCAAAGTGTCCTGCGATCTTAGACGTATGAGCCTCCCTGATCTACTGTACCCTATCAGCGTCTTTTGGTACACACAACTGTGCACCCCAACAGTCCGTCTTTTAAACTTCATTCTGTTAACTGCCCCTTCTTCAGCTTCTTCAATTCAGGTCTCAAATCTGCATCTGTCTCATATAGTTCAACATACTCCGAATGGCATAGTGGCTGAATCTGCATAGCAACCAGCAAACTAGAAACTGTAAAGGGGCCTAGATAACATATCAGCCAGCTTATTAGTGAAACCCTTCCGAACTGATCACCAGATTCAATTGCTGAAAAAATATAACATCTACTTCATGTGCCGAGCTTGCTGTCACTTTGATTGTGTTTGAAGAAACTGAAGAGGCTTCTGATCAGTATGAACAATCACCTCCTTACCTAGCAAGTACGGTCGTCGGTGCTTCATTGCCTAGTGAAGTGCGTACAGTTCCTTGTCATAGGTAGGATAGTTTCACTCTGCTCCACTGATCTCCTAGGCTTACCGCCTACCTTGATGTCTTGGAACAAAGCCTCAAACCGTTGTTTCAGAAGCCGATCATTTGACGCTTTCTGATTAGGCTTCAAAGAGTGTGTTGGAGCGAAGCACCTCCTTCGGTCTGATCATTAGCAAAATCCATTTCCCACATGCATTCACTAGCCTCTTTGCTTGTGCCACAGTGATAAGAGAGACGGTCTCCTGAGTCTTGGCAGCATTGATCATGAAATGAACTCAATCCTGTCCTACAAAAATCTGTACTTCTGCAATCTCCTGTAATGGATAGTGATGAGGCAGAATCCGATTCGGCCCATGAGCAGGCCCAAACCCCGTTCAGCCCAACAGCAGCAGTATCAGGCCCTCCGGGAGCCTCCAGCCCATCAGCGGCCCAGCAGCCCTCGGCCCCATAAGCGGCACCGTTGCTCCCGGCCCAACAGGCTTCGGCCCGTTAGCGGCCCATCAGCCTACGGCCCGGGAACAGCGCGGCAGCCCTAGGCCCAGCAGGCTTCGGCCCATCGGCGGCCCAACCCCCTTCGGCCCGATAGCCGAGTCCGGCCCACTCCGGTGGCGGATCAGGCACTATGGCGGTTCACCAGTAAGCCCAAACATAGTCCTATATCGGCTACCACCGTTAACCAACCTCTATCCTCTGCTATAAATACACCGCTATTTATTGCCAAAGGTATGCAACTCTTTGCCTCTGAGACCCTTAAGGACTACGGTCCAAATAGCATTAAAGCTACTTCTTGCCTTCTGAATCGAATCATCTTCAGAAGCTAACTTGACCGTCGGAGGGGGTTCCTAAGGGCCAGAGCCCGGGACTCCTGCTGACCGGTTTCTTCTTCTTTCCCTCCTGCAGGAGCTCGGTTCGAATCGTCGCCGACCTTCCCGAGTCGGTCTCGGCCGCCGACCTCGGACTCCTCTCCCTGCTCTCGACGCCGTGCGACGGCTGCCCCGCGACGGGAGACTCGGCCCCGCGCTGTCCCCTCGTCCGACGAAAAGGGCTTTTGGGCTCACTATCCAAGAACAAGCCGAGTCCGAGACCCTTCCGGCCTCAGACCGTCGGCTTCGGCTTCATCGCCTGTCGGCAATACAGCCAGAAGGAGCTTCACCCGCGCCACCCCTTCGCCCGTCGAAGGAGCCTCGCCCCCGACTTCCCGGAGACGAGCCTGCACCGACCGAAGCGCCCTTCGGCCTTCGGACCCTCATCTTCGCCTCCGCCTCCTCGGCCTTCCGGATCCCCGTCGGGCCTCTGAAACGCCGATCCGAACCGGCTTCGGATCCTCTTCTCCGGATTCCGACCTCGGAGTCCAGTCGTGATAGATCCAGTCTACATCACGTGGCGCCGTCTGTGGGAAGCAGTAGGACAACATCCAAAGAGATATTTTCCAAGGCCATGCCTCTAAAACGACCGAGGGGCCCGCAGATTAAGGACCCCTTCGGGCTCACTTTTCCCTTGTACCTGAAATACGGAGTACCTTCGGCACCTCATGTAATTAGACCCGGGTTTTAGCCGGGAGGTATGAATGAAGTCTCTTTTGAAAAGACCGTGTCCGACAACGGATTCCTTCTAAGTCCGCGGCAAATCCGATCCGAGAGTGGCCTCGGCCATAAAGACCGGATCGAAGCGGCACGGCTCTTCTAAGTCCGCCAATAACCCGTACCGATCGGGAAGCGGCACGGCTCTTCTAAGTCCGCAAATAACCCGTACCGATCGGGAAGCGGCATGGCACTTCTAAGTCCGCGGCAAATCCGATCCGAGAGTGGCCTCGGCCATAAAGACCGGATCGGAGCGGCACGGATCTTTCTAAGTCCGCAAATAACCCGTACCGATCGGGAAGCGGCACGGCTCTTCTAAGTCCGCAAATAACCCGTACCGATCGGGAAGCGGCATGGCACTTCTAAGTCCGTGTAAACCGTACCGGGAGTGGCTTCGGCCATGCAAACCGTATCGGGAGCGGCATGGTATTCTTTCTAAGTCCGTGTAAACCGTACCGGGAGTGGCTTCGGCCATGCAAACCGTATCGGGAGCGGCATGGTATTCTTTCTAAGTCCGTGTAAACCGTACCGGGAGTGGCTTCGGCCATGCAAACCGTATCGGGAGCGGCATGGTATTCTTTCTAAGTCCGTGTAAACCGTACCGGGAGTGGCTTCGACCATGCAAACCGTATCGGGAGCGGCATGGTATTCTTTATAAGTCCGTGTAAACCGTACCGGGAGTGGCTTCGGCCATGCAAACCGTATCTGAAGCGGCATGGTATTCTTTCTAAGTCCGTGTAAACCGTACCGGGAGTGGCTTCGGCCATGCAAACCGTATCGGGAGCGGCATGGTATTCTTTATAAGTCCGTATAAACCGTACCGGGAGTGGCCTCGGCCATAAAGACCGGATCGGAGCGGCACGGATCTTTCTAAGTCCGGAAATAACCCGTACCGATCGGGAAGCGGCAGGGCACTTCTAAGTCCGCGGCAAATCCGATCCGAGAGTGGCCTCGACCATAAAGACCGGATCGGAGTGGCACGGATCTTTCTAAGTCCGCAAATAACCCGTACCGATCGGGAAGCGGCACGGCTCTTCTAAGTCCGCAAATAACCCATACCGATCGGGAAGCGGCAAGGCTCTTCTAAGTCCGCAAATAACCCGTACCGATCGGGAAGCGGCACGGCTATTCTAAGTCCGCAAATAACCCGTACCGATCGGGAAGCGGCAAGGCTCTTCTAAGTCCGCAAATAACCCGTACCGATCGGGAAGCGGCACGGCTCTTCTAAGTCCGCAAATAACCCGTACCGATCGGGAAGCGGCACGGCTCTTCTAAGTCCGCAAATAACCCGTACCGATCGGGAAGCGGCATGGCACTTCTAAGTCCATGTAAACCGTACCGGGAGTGGCTTCGGCCATGCAAACCGTATCGGGAGCGGCATGGTATTCTTTCTAAGTCCGTGTAAACCGTACCGGGAGTGGCTTCGGCCATGCAAACCGTATCGGGAGCGGCATGGTATTCTTTATAAGTCCGTGTAAACCATACCGGGAGTGGCTTCGGCCATGCAAACCGTATCGGGAGCGGCATGGTATTCTTTCTAAGTCCGTGTAAACCGTACCGGGAGTGGCTTCGGCCATGCAAACCGTATCGGGAGCGGCATGGTATTCTTTATAAGTCCGTGTAAACCGTACCGGGAGTGGCTTCGGCCATGCAAACCGTATCGGGAGCGGCACGGTATTCTTTCTAAGTCCGTGTAAACCGTACCGGGAGTGGCTTCGGCCATGCAAACCATATCGGGAGCGGCATGGTATTCTTTCTAAGTCCGTGTAAACCGTACCGGGAGTGGCTTCGGCCATGCAAACCGTATCGGGAGCGACATGGTATTCTTCCTAAGCCCGCCGATACCTTGATCCGAGGGTGGTTCCGGCCACGTGTACCGGTTCGGGAAGCGGCAGGGTATATCTAAGTTCGCATAAGCAGAAGCAGGAGTGGCTTCGGCCACACGAAATACATCAGAAGCGGCAAGATGTCCCTTCAGATCATGTGGACCACGTTAGTAAAGGCCCCGGCCGAGTACTATGGCGACATTCTATCCGAACCTACATCGGGTCTCGGCCTTACAAGCTATAGCGAACGATGACAGGATCTCGGCTTCTGAAGGGCCAGATTCGGTCAATCATACACAAACACCAAGGTAAAGCCGAAAATATTCCTTATATTTACAGAAAAGGAAGTACAAAAACCGGCCATACCCTTGGCCGAAGGCTTACAACAGAAGAAGCGGAAACCGGGGCAGATCCCCGCGTCATTCTTCGGCTTCAGCCTCCTCCGCCTCGGCTGCGGCTTGTCCCGGAGAGGGAGAGGGAGAGGGAGAGTCGACGATCTGCACCGTTTCAGGAGCGGCAGCCTCCTCAGGGACAGCCTCCTCAGGGGCCCCCTCGGCGGGCGCAGCTTCGTCACCCGGCCCAGGAGTCGAGGTCCTCTCGGCCATAAGTTCCTGCCACCAAGACAGGAGCTCCTTGGCTTCCTCACCCCTCGGTAGGGCGACCCCAGTCAGATCGACGCTCGGGCAGGCCCTCTGGGCGACAGCCAACCCGAGGTCGAAGACGGAGGAAGAAGCCAACAGTTGAGCTTGGATGATCTCTTCGGCGAAGTCCGGGCCGGCCTTGTAATCAGCTACGGCCACGTCCGCCACCTCCTCCAGCTCCTGCTTCAGCGCCGATACCTCCTCGGCATGTCGGCGCTTCTCCAAGGCCCGCCGGGAGTCCTTCTCTTGAATCTGGACCTTGAGGGCCCGGATCTCGGACTGAGCCGCGGCGAGCTCCCCCTCGGTCTTCTCCTTCTCCCGCTCGGCCTTCACCTTGGCCTCGGCGGAAGCACGGGCCTCAGCTGCCCTCTCCTCCAGCTGCGCCCGCGCCCGGGCACTCGCGGTTACGAGCCCATCGACTAAGGGCTAGATGTCCGGCACCACCGAAGTACCCTCGCCCGAACCGTCTGACTCCCTCTCGGCCTCCAGGAGCTGGAGTCGGAGCTACTCCTGATGGTGCATCAGGACGCTACCCGTCACCGCAGCCTGCGGACCGAAAGCAAACAATGATCAGAAAAAAAAATCAAGAGAAAGCTAAGGAAAGCTCGACTGAAGCACCTTCAAGCTTATTACCTGGACCGCCAACCGAGCGCTCATCGCCGCCAGGTCGATGACCGAATGGCACTTCAGCCCTTCAAAGGCCGAAGGGAGAGTAAGACTGCGGAGCAGACGGAGGAACGTCTGCGAGTCTTCCATACTCTCGTCCACATAAATCCCCGGTTCAGGGCGCCACCACTCGCGCTGCGCCCGGGGCGCCTGCGACCCGGCGCCTTCGTCACCGGCCCCAGCCGAAACGGCCGGAGGAGAATCGCCCCTCGGCGCCTCAGGAGACGCCAGCCTCGCGGCCCTTCGGGCCTCGGCACTCCTCCTGACCAACGGAGCCTCCTCCGCGTCTACGGCCCCTGCCAACCGGGGGCGCTTCGACGCTCGGCCGCCCCTTCGAGCGGCGAATTTGGACTTTTGCTCCCTCTCGAGAGCGGCGGCGGCAGCACGGCCCTCAGTAGAGGCCGCAGTCCTTGGGACCCCGCCTCGGGTCCTTGGAGCCCCAGCACCTCGGTCGGACCTGCCTGCCGCCTGCGGGGCCGGTGCCCGGCCCGGACCGCGCTGGTCGGATATCCGATCGAGGAGGGCGTCGAGATTGGCCATTGCTGCAAGCAAGAAGAGCCTGTTAGAAACAGAACAGTGAGCAAGTACAAACTTAAAGCCGACTTACCCTCGGCCGAAACCTCATCAGCATCCTCAGCCGGAAGAGCTTCGGCCAGAGGAGCGGCAGCCCTTCCTCCGCGGCCCCGCGGAGTCTCCCCGGGAGGAAGGTAGGGGAAGGCCCGCACCGGATCGGACTTAGGATCCGGCCATACCCCGGCGTTCACCAGCCGCTCCGACGCGCTGAGAAGCCCCCAGACGTTGTACGGGGCCCTCATCTGGATGCGACCCACGAGGGTGCTCTAGACTGGGGTGAGGGCAGGAGGATCCGAGAGGCCTGCGGCCAGCGGCGCCCATTCAGTAGGGAAGGGCCACACGCTCTTCTCTTTCTCCGGCAGGGAGACGAAGACGAACTTCCTCTTCCAGCCATGGATAGACGAAGGCTTCCCGGAGAATACGCTTCGGCCGACCCGAGGGACGAAGCAGTACCACTCGGACTTCCCCTGCCTTTGGATTTTGAAGAGATAACGGAAGACATTGATGGAAGGGCGGATCTTTATATGAGCAAAGACGCTCAAGAAGCCGTATACGGTACGCCAGGAATTGGGAAAAAGCTGAGACGGGGCCAGCCCGTAGAAGCTGAGAAGGTTGATGACGAAGGTGGGGAGAGGAAGACGGAAACCCGCCTCGAAGCTATCAACATAAATAGAGAAGGAACCCGGGCGGAAAGTGTTAGCCCGGGTGGCGGAGTCAGGCCGAAGGACCGTCATCCAGGAAGGGAGCTGGAAGTAAGAAACAAGGCGCATAACCTCTGCGTCCGAAAGGGCGCAGGATGCTTCCGAAGCCATGTCGGGGCGACGGCGTCCCGAAGTGGAAGCCTGGCCTGGGTTCCGGATCTCTTCGGCGGCCCCAGCCCCGGAAGCCTCGGCCCCGGAGGTCTCGGCCCCGGAAACCTCGGCTCCGGAAGCCTCGGACCCCTCAGTCCCGGAGACCTCGGACTCTTCAGACATCGCGGAGGCAAGGGAATATGAGGTGAGGGGATCTGACAGAAGAGATCTCGGAAGAGTGGGAAGGAGTATACTCCTCGTCCGGAGGAGTAATCTCACTGGAAGAACCCCGGACCATAAGGCCACGAAGGGAAAGAAGAAAGCTAGGGCTTACTCACAGGAAGGGGGAGGAAATCTCTCCTGAACCGAGTGTGGCTTCTCAAGCCTCCCAGCTCCACCAGCGATGCGCTCCGAGGAATGGAGACCTTCCCACGGTGGCCGGCGAGCTCGGACGAAGCCTTCAGGAAGCTAGCTTTCCGCCGGAGAAGGAAGAAGAGCTTGGATGATCGCAGAGGAAACGCAAGCGCAGCAGCAGGAAGAAGAACAGTGCCCTGCTGAGGGCTTGTATTTATAAGCCCACTCGAAGCGCCTCCCGCCGAAGCCAACGGCCGAGATCGTCCCGCTCGTCCCCTCGCTCCTCTTGGATGCCCGCCACGTGCACCGTCCTTCGGCAATGATGACGGGCCGGCTCCAGGACTTGCAGCGAAGCAATCAACGGCCGAGGGCGCTCCGACCCTTCGGCTGACCGCCCGGATACGCGCCACGTGTCCCGATCCGCGCGCTGAAGATAAGAGAAGCGGCAATCCGAGTGAAGCCTCGGACAGAGAGCCGAGGCTATCCGCGACCCGTGAGCGGTCAGGATCCTTTTGTGTTTTCGACGGAGCGGCCGGATGCGCGACGCGTGTCCCGTGCTTCCTCGCGAGGCGACGCGCCATCCCGTCCATTTAATGAAGCCTGACACGAGTCAGAGGGCTCGGCCCTTCGGCTTCTTAGCCCTGAGCCTTCGTCGCCACTCCGAGCGGGGACGAAGCAACCACGTAGCCCTCGGCCGACCGAGGGCACCTTCTTCCCGGTAAAAAGAGAACAGAGCTTCGGGTAAGACACCTGTTATGATATTCTTCCGGTAGCTTCGGGCTATACTCTCGCCATCTCAGAGCTGAGAAAGACAAGAGTGGGGGGCTATGTGATGAGGCAGAATCCGATTCGGCCCATTAGAGCAGGCCCAAACCCCGTTCAGCCCAACAGCAGCAGTATCAGGCCCTCCGGGAGACTCCAGCCCATCAGCAGCCCTCGGCCCCATAAGCGGCACCGTTGCTCCCGGCCCAACAGGCTTCGGCCCGTCAGCGGCCCATCAGCCTACGGCCCGGGAACAGCGCGGCAGCCCTAGGCCCAGCAGGCTTCGGCCCATCGGTGGCCCAACCCCCTTCGGCACGATAGCCGAGTCCGGCCCACTCCGGTGGCGGATCAGGCACTATGGCGGTTCACCAGTAAGCCCAAACATAGTCCTATATCGGCTACCACCGTTAACCAACCTCTATCCTCTGCTATAAATACACCGCTATTTATTGCCAAAGGTATGCAACTCTTTGCCTCCGAGACCCTTAAGGACTACGGTCCAAATAGCATTAAAGCTACTTCTTGCCTTCTGAATCGAATCATCTTCAGAAGCTAACTTGACCGTCGGAGGGGGTTCCTAAGGGCCAGAGCCCGAGACTCCTGCTGACCGGTTTCTTCTTCTTTCCCTCCTGCAGGAGCTCGGTTCGAATCGTCGCCGACCTTCCCGAGTCGGTCTCGGCCGCCGACCTCGGACTCCTCTCCCTGGTCTCGACGCCGTGCGACGGCTGCCCCGCGACGGGAGACTCGGCCCCGCGCTGTCCCCTCGTCCGACGAAAAGGGCTTTTGGGCTCACTATCCAAGAGCAAGCCGAGTCCGAGACCCTTCCGGCCTCAGACCGTCGGCTTCGGCTTCATCGCCTGTCGGCAATACAGCCAGAAGGAGCTTCATCCGCGCCACCCCTTCGCCCGTCGAAGGAGCCTCGCCCCCGACTTCCCGGAGACGAGCCTGCACCGACCGAAGCGCCCTTCGGCCTTCGGACCCTCATCTTCGCCTCCGCCTCCTCGGCCTTCCGGATCCCCGTCGGGCCTCTGAAACGCCGATCCGAACCGGCTTCGGATCCTCTTCTCCGGATTCCGACCTCGGAGTCCGGTCGTGATAGATCCAGTCTACATCAGATAGCATCTCTGTCCCACAAGAACGGACTACAAAAAAGAACTTGGCAGATGGGGAACGACTTTGCACGTCACCTCATCAATGTACTTTTCAGTAATAGCGAACCTTAAAGTACACTGTTTGGTGATCTTCAATTCTACATCCTTCTGGATCCACCCCAGCGAGAAAGAAAGTCCCTGACAACCAAAAAAAGAAAGAAGAGAACGAGAGAACGTCATGGCATAGCTCAAAGTAGTGTCTTTTTATAAATCTACTCCTACTTTATTTATGAACATAAATAGCCCAACAAACGAACGAGGCTATCATCTTTTAAATTTGTAAAGCCCCCTCGACCAGCAAGCAGGTATGATAAATGGTTATTTGTTATGGTCGTATAGCAAAAAAATGATTCATTGGAAGGGCCATGAAAAATCCACTTCGTACCTTCGCTTCATCAACAAACCCTCAAAGCCCCTTCCCTTCAGTCTTTCTAGGACAATTTCATGATCAGTTACCGCCTTCCTCGTCGTACCTGACCAGCAAAATGACATATGTAGTAGTGAACTTTCTGCTACCTGGACCGCATGCATACATCCGTACGTCACTTAGTGCAATAGACGAGGGAAATGAAAGAAAAATCATATAGTATATGCCAGATCCTCCCACATGTCCATTTCGTTATTACAACCTTCTTTCTTTATGTCAAAGACCAGAAGCTACGCGTAAATTCTCATTGGATCTCGGTTGTTCTTAACAGTGATGGCTATTCATTTAAGTCTTCGGGTAGCACCACTAGATTTTCAACAAGGTGGAAATTCTCGTATTCCGTATGTACATGTTCCTGCGGCTCGAATGAGTATGATTGCTTATATCGCAACGGCTATAAACAGTTCCTTGTTCCCATTAACAAAACATCCCCTTTTTCTTTGCTCTTCCGGAACCGGTACAGAAATTGGTGCTTTTTCTACGTTGTTTACCTTAGTGACTGGGGGGTTTCGGGGAATACCTATGTGGGGTACCTTTCGGGTGTGTGATGCTCGTTTAACTTCTGTATGCATCTCGTTCCTTATTTACCTGGGTGCACTACATTTTCAAAAGCTTCTTGTCGAACCGGCTCCTATTTCAATCCGTGCTGGACTAATTGATATACCAATAATCAAATCTCTAGTCAACTGGTGGAATACGTCGCATCAACCTGGGAGCATTAGCCTATCTGGTACATCAATACATGTTCCTATGCTCATTCCAATCTTGTCCAACTTTGCTAACCCCTTCTCAACCCGTATCTTGTTCGTTCTGGAAACACGTCTTCCTATTCCATATTTTCCCGAATCTCCCTTAACGGAAGAAAGAGAAGCTCGAGAAGGAATACAAAAAAACCCTAGTTCACTCGCTGTTGCATCCATGGTGCTTAATGGTTACAACATTGGCTGGCAAATTGAGTAGGTTCGATTCCTGCTGGATGCACTTAGAACATTCAATAATCATCGTTCGTAAACTCACTCACAGCCTTTTAGTTCGCTCGGTTTGAGTAGAGGCGGGTACGATCTAAAACGATACCACATTCAAGAAAGAAGGAAATTAACAATGTCCGTATACAGTCCAACAATAATTACATGGTCCAACAAATTAAATAAGTACAGGCAGAAGCAAAGTACAACAACAACGGGGCATACCCCGGAACTGAGATAGCTGCTGGTCCGCACACCAAGGAGACACCACACGCCGTCACATTCCACGAGGTCCACACCTGAAACCGCAGGGAGTGAGCCACACCAGAATTGGGCTCAGTAGGGATCATCTGATCCCCGCCTCCCACTCACACACCCACAAGTGCAATAATACAGAAATATGGCAATTAAATAAAGCAGTAAACGTAGCTCCCAAAACCTGATATGAAACGTACGCATAAGCAATGCAACAGGCACAGTTCTAAGTAATCCGAATAACCCAGCACAAGGCCACAACTCATAACCAAGGGTCCAACTAAGCGACCAAACCACACTGTCGACCGCAGACAAACGTCGCCTCACAACACCACCAACACTCACGCCTGTTTGCCCCTACAGTGTTCCAGGGCACCGTAGGGTGAGGGAGTGAGACAAGCTAGGACTAACTGGGACCAGTGAACCACCACTGCCCAGCTACGTGTGCACACAAGCAGTCTAGACTACTGTCCTACCGACCGGACTTCCTCCACGCTAGGCCTCGGTGCTTCAGGAGGGCCCTGGGGACCGGCGAAACCCCTGTCAAGCCGAAACTATAGGGACTACCCACAACCCTAACCTCCCGGGCTGCGTCAGGCCAAAGGGCGAAGGGTACCACTCGCAACCTTGATATCACAGGTCACATCAGGCCCAGTGGCTAAAGGGGCAAAACAACTCCAACAGTACCACACCCAGCTCCACAGCAAGAAACGCGTCGGAAGCTGCCACGACAAATGGGAAAACTCCGACCCGCTGAGACCAAACAGCAACCCCTCGGATAGCTCACCGGCTACCCCGGCCCGACGGGCTCAAGGTGGTTCTGTCTCCCTCAGCCAAAGGTGAAAGAACAACATGTACCACTCCCCCACCGGTACGGCAACAATGCCACACAAACACTAAGGCCCTCCCACTTCGGCACAAGGTGACAACCGTAAACCACAGCTATACCGATTCCACAATCGCATAGGCACGCAACATATGATACGATTCCATTCACACAGCAAACCTCAGCCTCGATGTACAATTTAAAGCATGCATTTATCGAACTATCTAACAGTGAAACACATATTAATAACAAGAGTTAATATGATTCTGCCTTGAATCGCGTCGCCCGTGGCCGACGCCATTCAAGACTCCTAAATTGGCTCATTAAAACTCGGCCTCAGATTATGGCTTAAAACGTGTCGTCCTGGGAAGCCGCCTTTTAGAAAGGCGTCACTGTCGTCAGACGTCATTCACAACAGAACCTGAAACTTGCAGAAAACTCAATCGGGTGATTTCTGCCTAAATGGCGTCGTGCTGGCCCGTCGCCATTCTAAATGGCATCGTCCAAGCAAGACGCCATTTAGCGCCAGAACCCCAGACTGACAGAACCTCAAATGGGACGATTTCTGCTTAAATGGCGTCGTGCTGGACCGTCGCCATTCTAAATGGCGTCGTCCAGGCACGACGTCATTTAACGCCAGAAACCTGGTTCCGCAGCTCTACCTGAGGGTTCCCCATTTCACCCCAAAATGCCCCAAAACGCACCAAAACCGAAGAGCAAGAGGGGAAATCAAACTACCATGCAAACTCATGAATCGACATTCGTAACCACGGCCATATGACTAAGAAAATCCTCTAAACATGCTCATTCTACCCCAAACACATCATGCTACACCATGAAAATCACGGGCAAGACAACCACAATCCATGCAAGGTTCGTCCCCCTACCGATCTCTTGAACTCCTCCGGGCTCCACACCGCCAAACCGTCACACCGCAGACCGCCGCCGGTACCCCGAGGACGTCGCCACTCCGTCGGAACGTCGGCCGCCGTCCGGAGAATGGAACGCCGCGAACGAAGTGGTGGTGGTAGTGGTAAGAGGTAGAGAGGTAGTGGAGTGATGGAGGAAGAGAGGGAAAGGGAAGGGAAGCAGGGTCGGAGGGTGGAGAGGGCGAGGAGAGAGAGTGAGAGGGTGAGACTGAGGGAAAGAATGGAAGGCTCGCGGGGTCAATCCGAAACTGGTTAAAACGCGTTGTCCGAGACAGACGCCAATCAGATGACAGGACGGGCCGTACTGACAGCGTTCTGAAACGCGTCACTCATCACCGACGCCGTTCAGACGACAAGACTGGCACCGTACACTGACATCGCAGGGTCGCAGTCTGAATGGCGTCGTCCATCACGGACGCCGTTCAGACGACAAGACAGGGGCCGTACTCTCGCGGCCCGAAACCCGCCTACGTGGCACCCACGTGGCACAATAGCAACAAACATAAATGGCGTCCACCCAGCAAGACGCCGTTTGAAAGGCGTCGTGCAGGACAGACATGATTCAGAAGAAATTCTCAAGACCCCTCAAGGTCCAAACCGGGGGATCCGACCCGAAACCAACCCGAATACTGAACCCGAAACCTCAGTCCTTACAACCGATGTCTTTGGGGATTCCCCTGGGTACTTTCACTAGCTATTCCTCGCATCGTGAATAGTTCTTCGCTAAACAAGAGACTAATGTAATGGCATCCGTGATTCAAAGCTCGCTAGTGGCCTTTTGTTGAATGATGAGTTGGCCATCCAAGCCTTGGACTATTTGCTGTAGGGTTCGATTGCGACTCCCTAACTCTTCAACTTGAGCAGTACGAGCGTTGACGGTTGCTTGCAGGGCTTGGCTCTCCTCATCTCTCGATTTCTCTGGTCATCAGTCTACCATTGGCAGTACCGCATCGATTGGGAGACATAGAAAGCGATCGTTTACACAAATTGATCCATCTCGAGGAAGATGGCAACAGCCTGTGCTAGAGCAACAATGTCAAGCTTGGCTTGATAGGCAGTTACATCAAAAACCGATTTTAAAAGGCTACCTGACTTGGGGTTAGCTACACGGAGCATCTCTTTCTTACCCTTCGGGTGGTCATAGGGAAGCTCTCTAATAGATCACTTAAGACAAAGGAAATGAACTACAGCAAAGGACTGAAACTTCAGAACAAGGATACCCATTTTCAGGAATCAGAGCAAAATTCACCCAACAGCTCTGTTCTCAGTCGGGGGGAACAAGAAGGATCTTTTTTCAACCCTTAGCTCCCGATCCGAGATAAGGCTATTTTCCAAGTAGAGGCGCAGTAAGCCAGGGACGATACGAACTAACTCGAATGGCACCAAAAGCGTAGGGCAGGATCGCCTCCACTCAGATATTCATTCTTACCGTACCCTATCTGCTTCCCTTCGTTGATCAAAAGCTGTCAAGACCGCTAGGGGACCGCTTCTCTCATTGAGCACAGGAAAGGCTAAGACTAAGGTGCGTCTGCCGTCAACGAGCTATTTGATTAAGCCGAATCTGTCCCTCCAATATAAGGTGGGGATGCCTTACTTGCTACCGAGTCCTAAGAAGCACGAGGTCGTCTTAGCATTCAAGGAGAAAGCCTATCGCCAAATGATTCTTTCGAGGAAGAACTTCCCGACTTTCACACATCTGGTTCTTTGTATTGTTTTGCGGAAAACTCAAGTAAAGCTGGGCAATCTTTCCCGGGGAGGTAATGGTATGAACTAAACACTGCCGTTGCCCTTTTTATTTCACATACCACTACTTTTTTCCTCAACAGTATGCAGCTATTCTGGGCTAAATGCTAACAACCAAACAACCCTATCTTAGGAGTTTTGAACTTCGTGTAGGAAATACCATTGACTTTCCTTTTAAGTCTATAACCTCATATTCATTCGCGTGCTACCTTGACACTGAGGAGCGGCGTGCGGAATTGGAATGTACTAATTAAAGACAAAGCTTTTATGGACGGGTGGTTTCAGTTTGTCTCCTTCAGACCTGGGTGGATTATGTTCTTCCGCCACAGTGAGAGGATGACCAAAGATGCCCTTGTTTTCTTCGCAGACAGAATTCGTGCCCATAACATGTGGACCAATGAATAGGGCCACACAAGTGGAGAGCGCTATCATCGTAATTAGTCTGATACTCTTATTCTTATTTACTATATAACAATATTTACTCTGAATGGTCTGCCCTCCTATAATCATCGGTGGAGACAGGCTTTATTGTTAAGTAATGCTTACCACAAGAGGACAGCCAATCAACGTAGCTGTGGTGACGACGGTCTATACATCAGCTGTCCCTTCATCCTTGTCGCCTCCTTCTCTATCCATGCAAGAGAGGAAGAGGATACAACGACCTGTTACGAGTAGGATGAAAATACTCCTAGCCACCAACAAAGGGATCGCTACAAACGACCCACCACGAGTATGATTAACTACAGCCAGTGCCAGCTCTTGTGCTTCTTAGAGAATCTTTCCCTTGCGGTACTCTAGTCGTTTAAATCTTTTTTCATTTTTTCTGGGAAAGAACCACTACGACGCAAGCGCCTTGTTCCATGTCTTAAGGAGCAGTTTCAGCCTCCTTAGCTTGATGGACATAGACATAATAGGCGGGTGTGAGTAGGACCCGACCAACTATTAGCAACCAAATCCATGAATGTGGGGTGACGAATCCACATCTGCTAAAACCGGAAGGGGCGAGGGTACAATGGAGCTATGAAATTTGACTAGTAGCGGAGAGTGGTCAGACAGAGTGCGGCTTTGATGTTCAACAGTGGTGATAGGGAAGGACGTCAGCCATGCATTAGAGTAGAGAACGCGGTCCAGACGGGCCCACTTAGAGGCTGCGCCCTCTTGTCCATTCCACCAAGTTCATTTGCTGCCCAACTGCATCAATAAGTGAGCAATCATTGACAAAAGAGTGAAATTCAAGCATAGCTTGCTGATTGGGTGGGCTGCCTCCGTCATGCTCTGAAGAGAATAATATGGAGTTGAAGTCACCACCAATGAGCCAGGGAGCTGAAATGGTATGAGAGAAGTCAACCAAACCATAAAGTTCTGATGTTAGAGTACTGACATTTTGCGTAGACAAAATCAAAGTCAGATGTCGGGGCATCATAAATCAGGACCAATAGCACAAGTGATGAGCTGCTCATGAGTAGCAATACCATACAAGACACCTAGACCTTCGAAGAAGAAAAGTGGCAGGAGCAAACAATCTGCTAAGCCTAAGAAAGCATCAGTCTCCCCTGAGGACGTTATAGCCCCAATAGCCTCTCCTTCTGCTCCAAAAGAAGCAGAAAAGCCAGCTGAGTTCCACGATGAAACTAGTGAAGTTGGGAGTGGCGGCTTTGAGGAAGGGGAGATCAGAGCGTTAATGTTTGTTGAAGGAAAGGCAGTGCCCTAGGGGAGCTTTCAAGCCCAACAAGGAGGCTCCTAAAAGATATCATGGGAGATTCAGAGACTTCCCCCCAGACTGAAGATGCGCCAGAGTCTCCTTTATCGGCCTGCCTAGTACCAGGAAAAATACCTTAACATGTCTCAGATTCATTAGGGAAGGATCAAGTTGAGGGAGGCATCGAAGTGAAATCCGCCCCATTAATCTGATGTAGCCGAAGCTATCACTGTCGGATTCCGAGATTAGAATCCGAGATAATCAGATCGAAAAATGGCCTACAGGGATCCGGACCGAGATGTGGGAGGAGTACGGGACCAAAGCTCCTCCGAGGCCGAGAGATATGCGGGCGAAGACTTGCCGAGGGCGAAGCCGAGACTCCGTTGGCCGAAGGGGACCCGGCCGGCAAAGAGCGAGGCCGAGACCTCTAGAAGAAGAAAACCGAGACTAGTGGCCGAAGCCGACCCGAACGAAGAGGTCGGCGAAGATTCGAACCGAAGCCCCTGCAAGAAGAAGAACCAGTCAGCGAGGGTCCCGGGCTTCAGCCCAAGAGAACCCCCCTCCGACGGTTAAGTTAGCTTCTGAAGAAGATTCTATTCAGAAGGAAGGAAGAAAGAAGCTTAAGTGCTTGGACCATGGTCCTGGGTCATTCGACATACCTTTTGTAATAAATAGCCTTCGATTTATAACGGAGGATAGAGGTTACCTGGTTGTTGCAGCCGATATAAGACTATGTTTTAGGTTACTGATAAACCGCCATAGTGTCTAATAACCCACCAGAGTGGGCCGGATACGGCTACTGGGCCGAGGGCCGCTGTTGGGCCGAGTGCTGCTAGTGGGCTGAAGGTCGCTGGTTGGGCCGATGTTGGGCCGAGTGTAATTGGGCTGAGGACCGCTTGCTGGGCTGGAGGCCGCTAGTGGGCCGAAGGCCGCTGGTTGGGCTGCTGTTGTTGGGCTGCTATTGGGCCGAATCGAATTCTGTCCCATCACATGGCCCCCAACTCTCGTCGTTCTCAATTTTATGAAATGGCGGGAGTAAAGTCCGAAGCCCTTACGGAAAAATAAAATCTGACAAGATTTTCATTTGAATATGTTGGTCTCATTCCTGCTTTGAAAACTGGGAGACTCGGCTTCGTCTCAAGTCAGCCGAGAGTTGGTGACAAACAGCCTTGTCTCAGGCCGAGACCCTGTCATAGACACCTTCGTCTCCGGCCGAGACTTGGTGACGAATACCTTCGTCCCTAGTTGTGAAAGGGCAAGGCTTACAGAACACTTTGGAACGCCAAGCGAGGGTGGAAAAGACTTTGAATCTCCCGCCTTCACAGTCGTATCACAGAAAACACAGGACATGTGCTTGAGATCCGGTGGGTAGCCGACAGCACAAAAAGATCTCAGCCGTCAACAGTCATCACTTGGATCGCAGTCGTCTCGGCTCTCAGCCCGAAACTTACACCTAGATCACCATCTCTCCGGCCCCCGATACGAGGATCGGGACACATGGCGAGCATCCGGTGGAATAGCCGAAGGGTTAGGCCGCTTTCGGCCGTCGATCGCCTCTTCTCGATCCGGCAGCCCGCTCGTCATCTTGGCGAAGGACGGGACACGCGTCGAACATCCGAGCGAGGCGGAGCCGAGGGGTTGAAGGATCTCGGCCGTCGATTTGCCATCCGACCCCCCTAGGCCCTTCTATAAATGCTGGCTTTCTTTGCCTTATCACTGTTCCTTCACATTCTCTCTCTTCCTCTCCGCGCCAGAGCGTTCCTATGAGCAGCGCCGCGAACGTCTTTTCTTCTCCGGCCGCGAGTGTTCCATCAAGGTCGTCCGGGGACGTCTTGTCAATCGTTGGAGAGTTCCTAATCTGAGGGTAAGCCTCAGCTCCAGCCTTTTCTTATTTTGATTCATGTCCAGTAGCTCTGCTTCGGCCGAGAGCAGCTTTTCGGCCGAAAGCAGCTCATCGTGTTCCTCGTCTAGACCTACTCCCCAGTCTTCTCTATCGTCTCCTTTTTCCTCAAATTCCTTCCTTTCTGTTATGGCAGACGAGGCAGAACCTATCCCGGCAGCCGAGCCTACCACTACAGGCCGTCGCCAGGGCGAGACGGTCTCGGACGTAGCTTGCACTCTTGATGTCGATGAACTTAAGAGCATAACTAACTACTATCTGATTCCCTCTTGGATGATTCCCGTCCGGCCCGGGAGGCGTACAAAAGCCAACTTCGTTCGGCCGAGCTACTTCTCGATTTACGAGCACAGCTTCCGGGCAGGCTTTCGCTTTCCCCTTCATCCTTTCGTCGTAAACCTTTTGAGCTTTTACGGACTGGCTCTATCCCAATTCTTCTCGAATTCCTGGTGGACAGTCTACGCTTACTTGGCCCTGAACTCCATTCTTGACTTCATCTCCTCTATAAATATCTTCTGCTATCTCTTCAAAATCAAACCTCAGGGGATGTCCTCTTGGTTTTGCTTCGTCCCCCGCTTCGGCCGGGGGATCTTCTCCGGGAAGCCCTCGTCCATTCATCATTGGAAGGAGGACTTCTTTTTCGTTTCTCTGTCGGAGGGGGATAAGGGCGTCTGGCCCTTTCCTACCGAATGGGGGCCCTTGGCCGAGGGCATTTCCGATTGCCCAACCCTCAGCCCCGAACAGCTTGCGGACGCCCACCTCTTCGAGGACGACGCTCCATACAACATTACGGAGCTTCTCGAAGACGAGGACAAGCTCATAGCGATGGGAGCCTGGCCGAATCCGTCGCAGTCTCCTGCCCGGGCCTTTCCCCACCTTCCTCTTGAAGATATCCCGGGAGAGGCCGAGGCGAGAGCTACTGCGACTAGGGCTCCGGCCGAGGTCCGTCGTCCGTCCGAAGAGGGCATCGAAGCAATGATCGGGGGTAAGTCGATTTTGGGTCGAAAATTACTATTGAACTTTTTTGCTAACTCTTCTTTTTTTTTGCTTTCAGAAATGTCTGGTCTCAGGGGCCTTATGAGCCGGATCTCCCGGCAGCCCGCAGCGTCTCGACCGTCCCAGCCGCGGCCCGCAGAAGGGAGGACGGCCGGAGGAGTCTCGGCGCACTCGACCGACGAGGCAGACAGTGGCTTCCGCCGAAGGCCGTGCTGCCGCCACTGCTCTCGAGAGGGAGCGACGGAAGGGGAAGGCGGTCGCCGGGGGGAGTGAGCGGCCCAAGAAGCGAAGGTGCCCGGACAACCTCGACGAGAGGGAATCTGCCCCAGCGACCAAGAGGCCGGTCTCGGGAAGGGACGCTCCACTCTCGTCGCCTCCCCAGCCGCAGAGGGATGATTCCCCTTCAGCTACTGGCACCACGGCGGAGACGGTGCTATCTTATCCCTTCAGGGCGGCCGGGACCCATATGTCCCGGGAGTACGGGCACGAGCCATGGCGCCCGGACACGGGGGTCTTCACAAACGACAGTCTGGATGACTCCCGGACGTGCCTGCGCCTGGCTCGGGGCTTGACCATCCCGATGGCCGGAGACGAGATCAGGGAGCTTTCTTCGGAAGCATGTCCCTGCAATGCGTCCGACACGCCATCCAAGTGAGACATCCCTCTTCGTCCCTTCTTCTCGTTGTTTCCTTTAGTTGTTTCGGCTCACGTTTTTCTTTTGGCTGTAGGCCGCGGTCATGTGCGGGGCTCTCGCTCGCCGCCAGGCCCTCATCCAGCAAAAGCTTCAAGATGTCGACCTGGCCTCGGACTAGCTGGCCTCGGGTAAGGTGGCCTCGGTACAGCGAGACCTCGAGGCCAACATCAATGTCCTCATCAGGGCAAACTCGCGGATGCGGTCCGAGCTGGACGGGTAGAAGGAGGTGATCTACACCACCTTCGAGGCCAAGAATAAGGCTGAGAAGGAGCTGGACTAAGCCCGGGCCAAGATCGCGTCCTTGAAGGCCGAGATCCAGGACAAGGGCAAGGAGCGGGCAGAGGAGCGCCGCCGTCAGATGTATCGGCCCTAAAGGCGGACCTGGAGGCCAAGACCAAGGAAGCCGACGACGTCGCTCGAACGGCCGTGGCGAGCTATAAGGAGGGCCCGGAATACGCCGATGAGATGCTCGACGCCGGGGCTAAGGTGGCCTCGACCATGTTTGATCTGGGGATGGCCATTGCCCAAAAGGCTTGTCCCGGTACAGATCTGACTGGCTTCGGCTTCCCTACCGAAGAAGAAGGCGAAGAGCTCTTAGCCTGGTGGCGACAGCTCAAGGCCGAGAGCATCCCGGCTTCTCCGAAAGGCGCCGTGGCGGGTTTGGACTGTGCTTCTCCTCCGGTGTCCCCTGGCCATACTCCTGTTGACGTGGATGGCGAGGATGGCGACAGCTAGTCCGGGGGCTTGTACCGGTTCTTTTTTCGCTTTCAGAATGCCGAGGCCAGGCACATGGCTTACTTTTGTACTCATATACAGAAGTAGTTTGCACTTGCTTGTTTCATGGCATGTCTTTCTGAGTAGATAGCCGAGTTCGGTCCTGTATGTGGCCGAAGCCATGCCGCTCCCAATACGGTTTGCATGGACTTAGAGTAGTGCTGCTCCCGATACGGTTTGCATGGCCGAAGCCACTCCCGGTACAGTTTGCACGGACTTAGAATAATGATGCCGCTCCCGATATGGTTTACATGGCCGAAGCCACTCCCGGTACAGTTTGCACGGACTTAGAATAATGATGCTGCTCCCGATATGGTTTACATGGCCGAAGCCACTCCCGGTACAGTTTGCACGGACTTAGAATAATGATGCTGCTCCCGATATGGTTTACATGGCCGAGGCCACTCCCGGTACGGTTTGCACGGACTTAGAGTAATGCCGCTCCCGATACGGTTTGCATGGCCGAAGCCACTCCCGGTACGGTTTGCACGGACTTAGAATAGTGCCGCTCCCGATACGGTTTGCATGGCCGAAGCCACTCTCGGTATGGTTTGCACGGACTTAAAATAATGCCGCTCCCAATACGGTTTGCATGGCCAAAGCCACTCCCGGTACGGTTTGCACGGACTTAGAATAATGCCGCTCCCGATACGGTTTGCATGGCCGAAGCCACTCCCGGTACAGTTTGCACGGACTTAAAATAGTTCCGGACACAATATTTCAGAACAAAAAATTCATTCACGGTGTCCGGCTAAATCCCGGGAAAATACCTTAGCGCCGAAGGCGTTCCACATTCCAAGTGCGAGGGAGAGGCTGGCCCGAAAGGGTCTCCAGCCGATAGGCCCTCATCGGATTACTTCTCTCACCCGATAAGGGCCTTCCCAGTTTGGAGAGAGCTTCCCTGCAGCTTCGGCTGGCTCAGATACATAGGCGTTCCGCAACACGTGGTCTCCGGCTTCAAAGCTTGCGAGAGGGTTCATAGTCTTCCGGGCGAGGACGAGCTGCCGGAAGGGTAACCGCCGATAATGTCTCGGCAGTACTTTTGGACATCATCAGGGCCTCTCGGTTGATATACTTATGACCCCGAGCTACCAATTCCTAGAATGTGGGAGGATGGCGCTTTTCGATAGAGCTGAGAAGCCCCTTGTCCGTACATCCGCTGATTACGGCCGAGACCGCAATCGAACTGTCTAGGTTTGGAATCTGGGTTGCTTCGGTTCGGAACTTGGTAAAATACTCTTGAAGGGTCTTGGTCGGTCCTTGCCGAATGGCAAGCAGACAGGCCGAGGTTTTACATTGCCGAGTGGCATCATAAAATTGATCAATAAACAGTTGGCCTAACTGCACTAGAGAGTGAATGGAATTGGGAGCCAACGTTTCAAACCAAGTTAAGGCTATTTTTTCTAGGGTAAGGGGGAAGAGACGGCAGCGGACTGCCTCGGAAACCCCTCGGACGGAAAGGTAGGAATTGAATCTCTGGAAGTGGCAGACCAGATCTGTCATTCCATCATACATAGGTCCTTTCGGCAATTTAAAGTTGGAAGGTACCTCGACGGCCAGAAGCTCTGGAGAGAAAGGAGTTTGCTTCAGGATGGTGCTGGTGAGAGGTGCTCCATACGGCCGGGATACCATCTGCTGCATTTCCTTCTCCATCGCTGTCAGTCGCCGATCCAGATCTGGAGTGGTTGAAGTGGTAGCCGAACGTCCTTCGGCCTTAGTCGGATGAAACCCGAACGAAGCATTGTCCGACTCTGTCAGGATATGACTCGCGCAAGGAACTCGGCCTTGCGGCCCGAATGGCTCGCTGCGCGCCGAAACCGCTTTGTCATGGAACGCTCGCGAGGGTGTTGGTTGTAGCGGCCAGTGTGGCCACTTGCTGCTGGAGTTCCTCCACTCGGTCGTCTCTGGGAGCGAAGGGCTCCGGTATTGCTGGGAGGACGAAAACCTGCAGAAGAACAGACGGAGCAGCTTCGGCGTGGAGTGTCTGCGCCGGAGTCGCTCGCGTCTCCGCCTCGTCATGGCCGGATCGTCTGGTCACCGGATGATGAGACATGACCTTTCGTCAGATTTCCCACAGACGGCGCCAAGTGATGTAGCCGAAGCTATCATTGTCGGATTCCGAGATTAGAATATGAGATAGTAATCAGATCGAAAAATGGCCGACAGGGATCCGGACCGAGACGTGGGCGGAGTACGGGACCAAAGCTCCTCCGAGGCTGAGAGATATGCGGGCGAAGACTTGCCGAGGGCGAAGCTGAGACTCCGTTGGCCGAAGGGGACCCGGCCGGCAAAGAGCGAGGCCGAGACCTCTAGAAGAAGAAAACCGAGACCAGTGGCCGAAGCCGACCCGAACGAAGAGGTCGGCGAAGATTCGAACCGAAGCCCCTGCAAGAAGAAGAACCAGTCAGCGAGGGTCCCGGGCTTCAGCCCAAGAGAACCCCCCTCCGACGGTTAAGTTAGCTTCTGAAGAAGATTCTATTCAGAAGGAAGGAAGAAAGAAGCTTAAGTGCTTGGACCATGGTCTTGGGTCATTCGACATACCTTTTGTAATAAAATAGCCTTCTATTTATAACTGAGGATAGAGGTTACCTGGTTGTTGCAGCTGATATAGGACTATGTTTTAGGTTACTGATAAACCGCCATAGTGCCTAATAACCCACCAGAGTGGGTGAGATACGGCTATTGGGCCGAGGGCCGCTGGTGGGCCGAAGGCCGCTGGTTGGGCCACTATTGGGCTGAGGGCCGCTTGCTGGGTTGGAGGCTGTGGGTGGGCCGAAGGCCGCTGGTTGGGCCGCTGTTGTTGGGCTGCTATTGGGCTGAAACGGATTCTACCCCATCACGATCAATCTGATTCCCGAAGCCAGCTACTTTCTAGAGTCAAACAAAGTGGAAATACCTCTTTCTCAACTCGAGTTACTCTCGTACCCCAAGCCCGTAGCGTCGAGTAGCTTCTTCCTCCTCTCCCGCTTCTTTCTTAGGGCGAGCTGAATTCCATCCACCCTCTCCTAACAAGCAAGACCTCTAATTCCACATCTAGACCAAGTCTCAAAGGTGAAGTGAGTGGCCCTGAGGCGCAAGGTTATGTCGTACGTATCCAATCCTGTAACGACCCGCCGGCCTATAATCGGGAACCCGATTACTAAATGGGTGTCGGATCATTATCCGCGGGTTCACACCCGGATCTTACACAACACATCTGGAGGAGTAAGCGTTAAACAAGGCTAAATATAACAATCACCCAGACTACAAGGAAAGAACAAGTGCGCGGGAAGGAAATTAATAATGTCCGTACACAGTCCAACAATAATTACATAGTCCAAAGAATTAAATAAGTACAGGCAGAAACAAAGTACAACAACATCGGGGCATACCCGGAACTGAGATAGTTGCTGGTCCGCACACCAAGGAGAACACCACACGCCGCCACACGCCAAGAGGTCCACACTTGAAATCGCAGGGAGTGAGCCACAACTGAATTGGGCTCAGTAGGGATCATCCGATCCCCCGCCTCCCACTCACACACCCACAAGTATAATAATACAGAAATGATGGCAATTAAATAAAGCAGTAAACACAGCTCCCAAAACTTGATATGATACATACGCATAAGTAATGCAACAGGTACAATTCTAAGTAGTTCAGTAACCCTACTCAATACCACAATTCATAACCAAGGATCCGGCTAGGCGATCAAATCACACTGTCGACCACAGACAAACGTCGCCTTACAACACCACCAAAGCTCACGCCTGACCGCCCCTACGGTGTTCCGGGTACCGTAGGGTGAGGCAGTGAGTCAAACTAGGACTAACTGGGACTAGTGAACCACCACTGCCCAGCTACGTGTGCACACAAGCAGTCTAGACTCCTATCGACCGGACTTCCCTCAACGCCAGGCCTCGGCGCTTCAAGAGGGCCCTGGGGATCGGCGAAACCCCCATCAAGCCGAAGCTATAGGGACTACCCACAACCCTAACCTCCCGGGTTGCATCAGGCCAAAGGGCGAAGGGTACCACTCGTAACCTTGATATCACAGGTTACATCAGGCCCAGTGGCGAAAGGGTAAAACTCCAACAGCACCACACCTAGCTCCACAGCAAGAAACACGCCGGAAGCTGCCACGACAAACTAGGAAAGCACCGACCCGCTGAGACCAAACAGTAACCCCTCGGATACCACGTTGGCTACTCCGGCCCGACGGGCTCAAGGTGGTTCTGCTTCCCCCAGCCATAGGTGAAACAAAACATGTACCCCTTCCACAACGGTACGGCAACAATGCCACATAGACACCAAGGCCCTCCCCCTTCGGCACGAGGTGACAAACATAAACCACAACTGTTCCTGCTCCACAATCGTATAACCACAAGCACACACGATGCGATCCCGATCACACAGAAATCCTCGGCCTCGATGTAGGATTTAAAGCATGCATTCATTGAACTATCTAATAGTGCAAACACATATTAATAACATGAATTATTATGGTTCTGCATTGAATTGCGTCGCCCGTGGCTGACGCCATTCAAGCCTCAAAAACTGGTTCATGAAATCTTGGCCTCAGAACATGGCTTGAAAAGCGTCGCACAGGTAGCTGCCTTTTGAAAGGCGTCGCTGTCCTTCGTCGCCTGATAGCAGCAGAAGCAGGGACAGGCTACAGGGTAACTTACGTAAAACGCGTCATCCTGGGAAGCCGACTTTTGAAAGGCATCCCTGTCCTTGGACGCCATTCACCACGGAAATCTATTCTAATAGAAACCGGTTCTGGGACATTTCTGCCTAAATGGCGTCGTCCTAGGAAGCCGCCATTCAAAATGGCGTCGTCCTAGCGCGACGTCGTTTAGGGCCAGAAGCCATTTTCCTGCAACTCGACTCGATGGCCCTCTTTCCACCCCAAAACACTCTAAAAACGCTCCAAAATAGGAAGGGAGGGGGGGAAAACCAAACCATCACAAGAAGCTCACAAATCCTCATTCATAAACATGGCCATTTCTACCAAGAAAGCCCCCTTAACTTTCTACCCAAAAACCTCATACACGCATCATGCTTCACACAGATGAAACGATCACAATACATGCAAAGTTTGTCCCCCTACCGGTTACTTGAACTCCTCCTGGCTCCGTGCCGCTGAACCGCCGCACCGCAGACCGCCGCCGGTACCCCCGAGGATGTCGCCACTCCGCCGGGACGTCGGCCGCCGCCCGGAGAATGAAACGCCGCGAAGGAAGTGGTGGTGTAGTGGTGAGAGGTAGTGGAGTGGTGGAAGAGGAAGAAAGGGAAGGGAAAGGGAAAGAGGGATCGGAGGGGGCGGAGAGAGGGAAGAGAGAGAGAGGAGGAGAGAAATGAGAGAAAGGAAGGAAGGCTCGCGGGGTCAATATGAAACAGGGTAAAACGCGTCGCGCGAGAAAGATGCCTATCAGATGACAGGACGGGCCGTACTGACAGAGGCTCTGAAACGCGTCGCTCACCAAAGACGCCGTTCATAGGACAAGACCGGCACCGTACATTGACATCCCAGGTTCGAACTATGAATGGTGTCGTCCATCAAGGACGCCGTTCAGACGACGCGACAGGGGCCGTACTCTCGCGGCCCGAAGCCCGCCCACGTGGCACAACAACAACCTGTCTAAATGGCGTCCACCCAGCAAGACGCCGTTCGAAAGGCGTCGTGCATCCTAGACGTCATTTAGAAGGTACTCCCCCGACTTATCAGGGCCCAAACCAGGGGATCCGGCCCGAAACCGACCCGAAACTGAACCTGAAATCTCAATCCTTACAAATCCTCTCGGTCAATATCAGGAATGATTTCAGCTCAGTCTCACCTGCTATTGCTGGATCAATGAGCCCTGGTTGATACCAATTCCCACTTGGCAATGGACAATGCCCCTTCTCGACCAACCTAACTAAGCAAGATGACATACCAGGTCTCCTCTAAAGAAGTGCATTCTCCTCGAATCAACACATCGGCATGCATCTCCTTGAATCGACACATTGGAAGTCTTTCGGGGAAGTGACACAACATCAACAACTGTAATAGAGGGGTATATCGATGAAAGGTAGGAAAGAGCCATCGCAGTGACTTTAACTCGGGAACAACTCGTATTCCTATTCTTCTCTCCAGCATACCATTTCTAGTATATCTATTGGAAAACTCATTCTCTTGACAGCAATGCCCGGGCAAACCAGTTAAGCTATTACCCGGACGACAGAACTATGTATGCTCTGTATTATCGGAAAGCCATTCAATCCTTATAGCAGGAAGAAGTGTTGATCCTACATCCATTCAAAAAGGGACTAAGACATCCAATCCAATCGAAGAAAGTGGAAGTCATGAAGGAGAGGAAGCGGAAGCTAATAACAAAAGGAAGAGAAGAAACGTCCTATCCGATCAATGAAAGGAATGACTAAATGCAAAAGGTACTCTTCTATTAGGCTATGCCGTCTAAAGTCAGCTACAACCAATTCTTGTAACTGACCCAGTTAATCTCCATTCTATGAACATCTAATCTAAATCCTTCTAGCCAGCAGACCCTTTACTAGTCGAAAGATTGGAAAGCAAATCGCCCATGTTTACATAACAGCTGGTTGATCCTAGTGTCCTTCCTACCTTGTTGCCCCTTATTGAAAACTCAAGCAAAGAGGTCAAGCCAATCCACACCCTCAATCATTGGAAAGTACAGTGAGGACCAAGGTGCCAGAGGCCAATTGGTTGGGTATAAGAGCTAATAGTTTAAAGGATACCAGGCTAGCTAATCCTACTAATCAAAGTGCCGGCCTTTATTCCGCCTTGTTTCTTAGTGGACAACAATGACACTAAGGGGCCTGAAAAGTCAGATTTTTGAATTTGCTTTGCTGGGGGTGTGTAGGTGTCTATTCTACAATGCACCCGTGCCTACCCAGTAAATAGAGTCTCTTTCCCCCTTCCCTCGGCCATTTAAGATGATTGTTGGGTATCCCTTGACCCGAGAATAGATAGGGCAGGTTTTTCTTCCTCCACTGATCACCTTTGAGCTAACTGTATTCGGAAATTCAGCTGAGAAATCATATCTCACTGTCCCTGCCCTTTAAGATAGGGGATGGGTAAAGCAATCCCCTAACTTCATAGTCTACTGATCCTGTAGACCGGAGCTCTATTCTTTACCTAGTCAACTGGTCAATTTCTCGGGCAAGGAAGAATGTTGAGGTCAGTGGAGGGGGGTTTAGCTGATAACGGAAACCTAGGTGAGACTAGAACCCTTTCTTGCTTTCTCAGATTCTTTCTCTTCAGGTCATCCAGTACCCTTTTTTTTTCTAAGAGTCCCCAGCCCTAGGTTGCCCCTCATACACTAATCCATTAGGAACTAGTAAAGGATCTGCCACTGCTTTCCTTGACGACTTATGCTGCTGAGTCATATGATGTTAGAGTAAAGTCTAATGCCGCTGACTCACTAGACGATACAATTTAAGTAGCTTAATCTATAGATGATACCACGGATGTTGTTGAATCAGACGTTGTTGCTAAACCATCCGCTTTAGGTGGTACCACAGGAAGAACATAACATAATCGAGAGTACCCATCGGGTAAGAATAAAGAAAAGATAGGACCTAGTTAGCTCTATGAAGTTTCCATTCCCACTGGGAGCTCCTTTCTCTTTTTGACCCAAGAAGACTGTTCTGCGCTGGGTAGTACCCATAACTTGAACTAGGAACTGGGCATTAGAGGGCCGAGTCTTCTTTACTTACTGAGTGTTCTGCTTTATCCGATCTTTTAGCAGCCGCCACTTCATCAGTTCTTTCCCTCCATGTCTTAGCTTGAAGCGTTCGAACTCTATCCATAGAGACCTCCTCACTTTTTTTGTTTTTGCTCCTATATAGCACTGAACAACAAAGAGTGAACCAAGAAGGAGAGTATAGAGATGATTCCTTTCGATAAAAGAGAATAGTACAAAGCAAAGTCAGAAAACCTAGAATGCCCAGAAAAGATTAGATTAAGAGTCCGCCGGCATTTCTTTTCTCTTGACTTTCTTCTTTTAGTCAGCCGCTTCAGAGCTGACTTTCTTTAATGCATAATGTGAATAAAAGCTTTCAAGATTAGCACCTAGTATTTAGCTTTGCAGGAGAACGAGAAATTCTACGGCTTTGCCCGGCCCTGTTCTATCCTAATCCTAGAGATGGCACAAGTCTTGACTTCCTTTCAATTTCAAGTAAGGATTTTCTTTGTCCCGCCATGGAAGAATGTCTTATCCGCTTCTAGAATAGAGAAGAGGGGGCAAAGAGTAATCTAATCACCCAGTTCTATAGGAGTAAGTGAGACGGGGATGGCACCAGCCACTAGTCTTTCATTAAATTGAAAGTCAGAATGTTCTCCTGTTCGAAGAAAAGAAAATGTTCCTACCACAGGAGTGATTGAAGAGAGGGCTGCTTGCCCATTGTTCCAGTGTTTGCTTTCCCCTTTTCTATCTAAAAGCAATAGTCATACTGGCTAGTTGCTTCTGGAGAAGGGTAACTCTAAGAGTAAGCAGAAAGCATCGCCCAAAAAGAGAATAATTTGATTTTGATTGAAGAAGTCGCTCGAAGTGTAAGTAAGCGCAGAGATGGCACCTACCTTTTCTTGTCAAACTGCTTTAACTTATGTTCTGAGATTATGGACTTCCCGGGTCGGGTTAAGTTAAGGATTGATCCTCGAGCCGACTTCGGCTGCAAAAGAGTTTTCCTATACTATATATACTAGTCAGGGAACTCAGTTTCGTGCTTACGGCAGGTCGGTGAGGAAGTCAGAGTATGCCTTTCCTTCCGATTCGAAGATCGAAATTGGCATTTCATTTCCAGACGGGTTCCTCTTTCTCAATTTGCCAGGAGTTGATCTGCTGGAGTTTCAGACTCAGCAAATGCATCAGCTTGGCTAGGAGGGGAAAAGTCACCTGGAGGCCGAGAGAAAAGGATAGCCCAAAAACACCCTTAGGGGGTTATTCTCGGCAAGGGCAAAAGGAATAAGAATTCGATCCGTTTACTATTAACGGATCTAGCACTGAATAGAAATAGAATAAAACGAGAGTCGCCAGTAGGCGCCCCGTCGGGTGTTGTCGTTGGATTGGTTTTTGATACTGCTGTTGCCACTGAAGAATCGGATGCCCCTTTATCCATCAGTTGTCTCCTCTTCAGCAGCTGGTGCTGAATCAGACCAATTGGTACCACCCAAAACCTAGAACCAGACACTTTGGCATAGATACCTCCGTTTTTGTTGTTCCTGGATAGCGGGGAGGCCTAGCCTAGTCTTGCCTATAAAAGTTCTCCTGTAAAAGAAAAAGCGTGGTCGAAAATAAGCTCCTTTTCCTTTTCACCAGGTTATTTGCCTATTTGCATGAGATCTTTTCTCTGTCCCTACCATTTGACTTTGTTCATCTATAAATAGTTGCGAAAAAAGAAGATTAAGAAAAACATACAAAGACAGTAACTCGTCAATAAAAGGCCTTTCATTGCTTAAAAGTCACAAAAGATCATTCTTATGTTTCAGAAAAGAAATCCATCTTTCCTCTACTTTGGCCACAAAGAAGTCCCCGTTTACTCGACAGTGTCATACCCTTTTTCATTTCACTCACGTGCCCTAATTGCATATGCCACAATCTAGTAATTTCAGAATCTGACGTGGATGATGAAGAAACCTAATAAACCAGGCACAGTAGTACCCTGTAACACATAGAAACTAAACTGCCAGACTTCTTAGCTTTCATCACAACAAGAGCCACTTTACTAACCTTGAAAACTCCACCTCCAGTTCGAAGTACTCACGAACCCGCATGCTGTCTTTGTTCATTTTTGTTCTAGGAGGCATGCATCACCCGTCTACAACTGGCCACTGTAGAGGCGACAGCTGATCCGAGTTCGCAATCTGGATGATATTCAAAAGAAAAGCCCTGCCTCTGTCTATCTGTTGGAATGGTTATGTCCCCCTGTGGGGAATGATTCAAACACTGGCGGTAGATCTCCTGTTCTGGCCGAGTAAATAGCTAATCCCAAAGAAAGTGCAGGCACCATTTGTGGCACGATTCTTTCTGCGTGTATTAGTGCCTCTGTGTTGAACGTGTTTCATTTTGTTGCGGTTCCAATTGGGCTGGCTTTTGTAAGTACTTGAATTCCTTTGTCACTTGGCTGCGCGAAGGTTGACTCCTTTTTCACTGCCATTCCATTTCGTATGTTAGCTGGCCAGTCCGTAACCAAAAAGAGTGGTCCGGTGGTTTATTACCTATGTTCGTTCATCCGCCTGAAATGGTTGTTCTTTCTTCACTCTCAAAACTTATTCAATTAGCTTGTCGCCTTTAGCCTGAAAGAAAGTCAGGGTATCAGATTGGGCCATGACGCTTTTGGCAATGCCCTCTTGATCTTCAGCTATAGTTCTCATCACATAGGCATCTAAACCAAAGAGACATGTCCAAATCACTCTTGATGAAGCGTCCGCGGACTCTCTTCTTTTGACAGCACAGGGCGTTAAGCAAGCCACTTTCCCCACCATCTTTTTGGGACTAGTCTCTTAGTTCTCCCTTGGTCTACGATGATCATGGGCCCAAAAAACGAACCTAACCATATAGAAAGATTAGATTACCGGAGCATCATAATCTACATAATTCTATATAAAGAAGCAATTGCTTGGCAGAGTCAATCGACGGATTGAGAACCGTAACCAATCCTTTAATTTATGCTAGTTCCCTTTCAAATGAGGAAGGGGCAGTCTCGTACGTAAGGTAGAGGTGGTTTTGGATAGTTTGATAGGACCATGAGTCAAAGGCAAGTTCTTCTCCCCATTGCACAAGAGGATATGGGATATCTATCCTTTGTCTTTTAGTTATCTTGGGGCTAAGGATGTTAACGAAGGTGAGGGCCTTTCTCGCTAGGGCAGTGAAGTTCGTGCTAAATGACCGAATGCTGCTTTCGAGTGTTCTCCTACTGAGAACAGAGCGACAACACGACAGATAGACTAACCAAGCAGAGTGAGGGGGAAGTATAGGGCAAGGTTATCTAAAATTCATATTATCTAAAGTCGTTTCCGTATTCAGCCCGAAATATTTGCTTTTATTTTAAAGCATTTTCATTGCCCCAATTGAATTGCCGGACACTTCTTTTCTTTCTTGACTAATACTCTTTCTTCTGCTGTATGTCAAGAAAATTCCGAACTTATCCTTGTTTACTGGACCTAGGTTTAAATCCCTTTTTCAATTTTTGAATGATAGAGAGTATGGACTGGATTCTCTATTTTTGATAGGTCGGCAGATTAGTTTAGACTGCAGTTGATATTGCGTGACCCACTTAGACACCCTTTTTGTTTATGCCTAGCCCATTTCAGTTATGCTCATTCCCTAAGTTTGCGTTACTGGACCCGGGCCTTGCACATAATAACTTGCCGTTCGCTGAAAACAGGTTTAGTTTACAGTATATTGTACTGAAAAGTAGGCTAAGACCAATCCGAAAAGACTATCGCCTCCATTTAATAAGGAGTCAGAAGGTTAGCCAAGGTAAGACTTCGTACTTTATCTGTTGAAAACCGTGATTAGGTGTCATCGATCACATCCTTTCCATCTACCCCTCAAATGCCCTTTTTCCGTGCTTGTCGACTCCCATCTTTCAATAGGGTCCGTGCCGCTTTCGTGATTGCTTTCAGGCTTCGAGCTCTTATCGCCAATCAGTGAATGAGGGAACCCCTATTGAAAAGGTTAATCCAAAATGAATGTGGCTGCTTAACGCCCTCATGGAGAAAGAGAAAGATCTCAACTGGCACAGGAAGACAGTCTTTCTTGAACAAAGTCAAGTGATTGCCTAACGGATACTGATATAGCCGAAGCTATCACGATCAGGTTCCGAGACTGAAACCCGAAGCTGGACTGGATCGATGAAGAGGACCGACGGGGATCCAGAATGAGACGAGGGCGGACCTGGGGCCGAGGATCCGAGGCCGAGAGGTACCTGGATGAAGGATCGCCGGGGGCGAAGCCGAGACTCCTTTGGATGAGGTAGACCAGCCGGCGAAGGGCGTCGAGACCAGGGGGAGAAAACCCGAGGTCGGTGGCCGAGACCGACTCGGAGAGGTCGGCGAAGATTCAAACCAAAGCCCCTGCAGAAAGAGGAAGAAGAAGAAGAACCGGTCAGCAGGAGTCCCAGGCTTCAGCCTAAAGGAACCCCCTTCGACGGCTAAGTTAGCTTCTAATGAAGATTCGATTCAGAAGAGAAGGAAGAAGAGGCAGCTTTAATGCTTTTGCATTGTTGTCCTTGGTCCAGAAGAACCTACCTTTGGTAATAAATGGCCTTGTATTTATAGCGGAAGATAGAGGTTGCTTAATGGTGGCACCCGATATAGGACTATGTTTTGGTTTTACTGATAAACCGCCATAGCGCCTAACCCTCCCACCGGAGTGGGCTGGATACGGCTACTGGGCCGAAGGTGGGGGCCATTGTTGGGCCGGATGCCGCTTAGTGGGCTGAAAACAACTGGGCCGAGGACTGCTGGGCCGCTGATGGGCCGAAGGCTGCTGGGCCGCTGATGGGCCGAGGACCACTGGACTGCTATTGGGCCGAGGGCCGCTGGGCTGCTATTGGGCAGAGGGCCGCTGGGCCGTTGATGGGCCGAAGGCTGCCAGTGGGCCTCTTACTGCTACTGCTGTTGGCTGATCTTAGTGTTGGGCTGTTTAATGGGCCAAATCGGATTCTGCCCCCATCACATAGCCCCCTACTCTTGTCGTTCTCAATTTTATGAAACGCCAAGAGTAAAGTCCGAAGCATTTTCGAGAGAGTGATACGGCACGAGCCTTGTTTAAAACCTTTGCTTCACTCCGTTTTTTAAAAGCTCTGCCTTAGGTCGGCCGAGGGCTGGTGACGAGCACCTTTGTCTCAAGCCGGGACCCTGTTGAAAACACCTTCGTCTCAGGCCGAGACTCGGTGACGGACGCCTTCGTCCCCAGTCGCGAAGGGGCGAGTCCTTAGTGTATATCGGGACATCTAACAAGGGCGGAAAAGACCTCGGGCTTCCCGCCTTCACGGTCGTGTCATAAAAAACATAGGATACATGTCGCGCATCCGGCCGGTTCGCCGAAAGTGCAAAATGATCTCAGCCGTTAACAGTGATCACGCGGATCGCGAGTCACTTCGGCTCTTTGCCCAAGACTTCACTAGGATCGCCGCCTCCTGCTTTCGGCACGAGGATCGGGACACGTGGCGAGCATCCGGACGAATAGCCGAAGGGTCAGGCCGTGCCCGGCCGTCGATTGCCTCCTCTCGATCCGGCAGCCCACTTGTCATCATGGCGAAGGACGGGACACGTGTCGCGCATCCGAGCAGAGTGGTTCTAAAGAGGGGGAAGATCTCGGCTGTTGATCCGGCACCGGACCTCCTCAAGTTTTCCTATAAATACTAACCCTTCTCCCCTGGGCACTGTTCCGCTTTCTTCTCCCCTTGCGCCTGTGCCCCTGCAAGTGGCTTCCCCAAGTGTTCCTGCTTCACCGGCGGAGAGTGAGCATCGTAGGTGATTGAGGGTGCCTTGTCCATTGCTGGGGAGCTCTTTGTCGCCGGGAATCGTCGCCGGGGAGACTGTTAGCCATCGGGGAGACCTTTCTCTGAGGGTAAGCCTCAGTTTCTCTTTTTCTCCATTCTGTGATTCATGTCCAGCTACTCCCCTTCGGCCGAGAGTAGCTCTTCGGCCGATGGCGGTTCTTCTTGCTCTTCATCCAGACCTCCTGGTCTTGAGTTCGTTTCCCACAGAAAAAATAAATAAATAAAAGAAAAAATTAAAAGAAAAAAATTAAAAAAATAAAAAGAAAAAAGAAGAGCTCCGCAATCTCGTACGGAGCCTCGTTGTCGAGGAGGTGCACGATGCCGAGCTGCTCGGGGTTGAGAGAGGGTGGATCGGAGAGGCCCTCGGCCAAAGGTGCCCATTCGGTAGGGAAGGACCGCACACTCTTCTTCTCCTTCGGGAGAGGGATAAAAAGGAAGCCCTTCTTCCAATGGTGAATAGACGAGGGCTTCCCAGAAAAGATACCCCGGCCGAAGCGAGGGACGAAGCAGTACCAGCAAGACTTCCCTTGGGGTTTTATCTTGAACAGATAGTGGAAGATATTTACCGAGGGGTTGACTTCAAGGTAAGAATTCAAGGCCAAGAAGGCGTAGACTGTCCGCGAAAAGTTCGGATAGAGCTGGGACGGGGCCAATCCGTAAAAACTCAAAAGGTTTATGACGAAGGAATGAAGGGGAAGACGGAAGCCCGTCCAGAAGCTTTGTTCGTAAATGGAAAAGCAACCCGGCCGGACGGAGTTAGCCCTGGTGTTTTTCCCGGGCCGAACAGGAACCATCCAAGATGGAATCTGGTAGTAGGTAGTGATAACCTTGATGGTATCGGTATCAAGGACACTAACTACATCCGAAACCATCTCGGCCGGGCGACGGCCGGAAGTAGAAGGCTTGGCGAAAGCTGGAACCGGCTCGACTTTTGCAACCGGAAGCGTCTCCGTTTCGTCCGCCATAGAAGAAGCAAAAGAATTGGAATAGAAAGGAGACGACAAACATGACTGGGGAGGTCTGGATGAAGAGCAAGAAGAACCGCCTTCCTCCGAAGAGCTACTCTCGGCCAAAGGGGAACAGCTAGACATGAATCACAGAACGGAGAAAAAGAAGAACTGAGGCTTACCCTTAGAGAAAGGTCTCCCCGATGGCTAACAGTCTCCCCGGCGACAGAGGATTCCCCGACGACGATTCCCGGCGACAAAGAGCTCCCCAGCAATGGACAAGGCGCCCTCAATCACCCACGATGGCTCACTCTCCGCTAATGAAGCAGGAACACTTGGGGAATCCACTCGTAGGAAAGAACAGGTGCAAGGGGAGAAGAAAGCGGAACAGTGCCCAGGGGAGAAGGGTTAGTATTTATAGGAAAACTTGGGGAGGTCCGGTGCCGGATCAACGGTCGAGATCTTCCCCCTCTTTAGAATCGCTCTGCTCGGATGCGCGACACATGTCCCGTCCTTCGCCATGATGACAAGCGGGCTGCCGGATCGAGAGGAGGCAATCGACGGCCGGGCGCGGCCTGACCCTTCGGCTATTCGTCCGGATGCTCGCCACGTGTCCCGATCCTCGTGCCGAAAGCAGGAGGAAGCTATCCAGGTGAAGTCTTGGGCAGAAAGCCAAAGTGACTCGCGATCCGCGTGATCACTGTTAACGGCGGAGATCTTTTTGCGCTTTCGGCGAACCGGCTGGATGCACGACACGTGTCCTGTGTTTTTAATGACGACCGTGAAGGCGGGAAGCCCGAGGTCTTTTCCGCCCTTGTTAGATGTCCCAATGTATACTAAGGACTCGCCCCTTCGCGACTGGGGACGAAGGCGTCCGTCACCGAGTCTCGACCTGAGACAAATGTGTTTTCGACAGGGTCCCGGCTTGAGACAAAGGTGCTCGTCACCAGCCCTCGGCCGACCTAAGGCAGAGCTTTTCAAAAACGGAGCGAAGCAAAGGTTTTAAACAAGGCTCGTGCCGTATCACTCTCTCGAAAATGCTTCAGACTTTACTCTTGGCATTTCATAAAATTGAGAATGACAAGAGTAGGGGGCTATGTGATGGGGGCAGAATCCGATTTCGCCCATTAAACAGCCCAACACTAAGATCAGCCCAACAGCAGTAGCAGTAAGAGGCCCACTGGCAGCCTTCGGCCCATCAGCGGCCCAGCGGCCCTCTGCCCAATAGCAGTCCAGTGGTCCTCGGCCCATCAGCGGCCCAGCAGCCTTCGGCCCATCAGCGGCCCAACAGCCTTCGGCCCATCAGCGGCCCAGCGGTCCTCGGCCCAGTTGGCTTCAGCCCACTAAGCGGCATCTGGCCCAACAGCGGCCCCCACCTTCGGCCCAGTAGCCGTATCCGGCCCACTCCGGTGGGAGGGTTAGGCGCTATGGCGGTTTATCAGTAAAACCAAAACATAGTCCTATATCGGCTGCCACCATTAAGCAACCTCTATCCTCCGCTATAAATACAAGGCCATTTATTACCAAAGGTAGGTTCTTCTGGACCAAGGACAACAGTCCAAAAGCATTAAAGCTGCCTCTTCTTCCTTCTCTTCTGAATCGAATCTTCTTCAGAAGCTAACTTAGTCGTCAGAGGGGGTTCCTTTAGGCCGAAGCCCGGGACTCCTACGTGGTTCTTCTTCTTCTTCCTCTTTCTGCAGGGGCTACGGTTTGAATCTTCGCCGACCTCTCCGAGTCGGTCTCGGCCACCGACCTCGGGTTTTCTCCCCCCGGTCTCGTCGCCCTTCGCCGGCTGGTCTGCCTCATCCTAAGGAGTCTCGGCTTCGCCCCCGGCGAGCCTTCACCCGGGTACCTCTCGGCCTCGGATCCTCGGCCCCAGGTCCGCCCTCGTCTCGTTCTAGATCCCCGTCGGTCCTCTTCATCGATCCGATCCAGCTTCGGGTTCCAGTCTCGGAACCTGATCGTGATAGCTTCGGCTACATCAGATACAGCCGGTGCATCTTTTCATTCAGAGCTTTCCCCCCTATCCCTATGCTCCGGTCGAGCGGTTGACAGCTGCGCTTACCCCATTCATTGCCTTTAACCTGGCTGAACATCTGGGACTCTTTCTTGCTTTCGTGACTCGGGTAGGAACTCTTACCCATCACTTTCCGCCCCCGTACGCATTTGTCACTCTTGGTCTTTTGCTACTGACTCCCGATCCGCTTTTTGGGAGTACCTATAAGACATCTAAGTTCCGTCCCAATACGCTCCGTAACCTACTGCTATAGGTTCAGTTTGCTACTTCCCCTCGTCCCTATCCTTGGGCACAACAAGACCTGCTTTCCCTCTTTCTGTTACATTGTCGGGACTTTTGGTCTATCATCCAGAGGTATCTAATTCAGTCACGACTGGGACCAATCCCCTATATGAAATGTGGTTGGAGAATATCGAGTTTTTGGTTCCTACCCTGCTCCTTCTGTTCGAGCTGATTCTCCTTCTTCCGTATACCCTGACTTGCTGCTTGATGGAAGATCGGTCGGTCTCAGGCAAAGAAGGGGGGTACTCTCATGCTTTCATTCTTCTTTCTTCCACCAGACGTAATGTTAAGAGTAGAGTCTGAGTTGCTTTTTCTCAAAGTCCAATTGAAGTACGTCAAGTTCTGTTAGTCTCACTCAGAGCGTTATAGGTTCTAACTAATGTCATGCCCTTCTCGAATGTTCACCCAATTGCTCGCCCTAATAGAATAAGGAGAAAGAATCCATTAACTTCTATGTCACTTCCAAGATGCTGCTTCCCTAAATGCCATTGCTTTGATTTGACCCTGACCATGAAACTCTGGCTCTTGCTCTTCGAACCTTAGTCTTTCAACTGAGATCGGATATACTCTTTATGGGACTCCCCCTTCCTCGTCAGATTCCCCTCATCGCTGGGCATGAGCTATTCCCATCTAGTTACGCGTAGTGGGACTGCGAAAAAGTCTTCCTTTCAAGATCGCCTTGCCTTTATGAAAGTACGCTGTACTGGACTTTCCTCCCCTAACCCCAAGAAAATCAGTGAGTTGACCCCCTCAACCTATTGAGTTTCCTTCACTCGGGTATTTTAGTTCCGCTACACTAAGACGAGAGAAGTCGGGATTTGTGGCATACCCCACATTTGTCTTCTATGCGCTACGAGCATATGAGCTAGGAGCATCGACAAAGATCTCCTTTTAGGAAAGCCGGAATGGATTTTTTGCATCCTTCCTTCTTCGTGAGTTCGTATGAAACTGGTGACTAAGCCTTTTCCTTCTGCCTTTGCTACCGACGCCTTCTAAAGAATTTCATCCTTAAGCTGGATAGCCTTTAGGCTTAGTTAGTTAAGAGTAATCCCCCCTTAAGCTAAGCAAAGGAGTCAAGATCATAAGTTCTAGATTCTGCTCTTCGAATTGTATTTGTTGTTGGCTCTTGCCTAAACTATCAGTCATGCCATTCTGATCTTCCTATCTTTTAGTTCTCTATCGAAATCACAAGCATAGGGGAGGAAGAAAAACCTCGGACTATGGCACTTTGTTTGAGCATCTTTCTGTTGTCAAAACCAATGTTTGGACCTACCCTACAATGAATTGCACCGACAAGTCACCTACTCTGCTTAGTTTTAAGAATATATGTAAGTCGGAAAGCCATTCCCTTGTCGTTTACTGCGTGAACTCGTACGCATACTTTGATGCTAACTCGAATAATGTCTCGGGAGAATTTCTTTTTCATGCACCTCCTGCAGGACTGGATCCTCACCTCATTCTGGACGATATTCAAAAGAAAAGCAATCTCAAGGGGCAGGGAAAGATAGATTATTGACTAATGAGCGAGGTACCTTAGCTTATATGTGGCCAGGTTGACACCTTCCTTTAAGAAGTCCCAGTAGAAAAAAGAATGAATTGTCGGGATCTTATCAAGAAACAAGAAATGGACTACACTACCTTAGTAGAAGTAGATCTCAACTAGTGACATTTACTAGTTGAATGCTCTAATCTCTTCAATCATCAAGAGAACAAATAGACATAAGAAATAAATATTAGAAAATCATCCAAAGGGAAAGACGTGAAAAGAATTCTCGAAAGAGAGATTTGGAAGAATTCTACCGGTGCCCTAAAGATCTGTACTCTTAGCCGCTTGTGCCTAACCCTAGACTCACTTCGCTTGCCTCCTTATCTAATCCATGTATTTGTATTTCTTTGAAAACCAGAGCTTCCTCGCGCATGCGCCGCTCATTAAGAGGATTTGAAGTTACCTTCGCTTGGTAATCCGAGTATGGTAGCCTGAAGAAAGTGCTCAGGATTGTCCCATTTTTTTAGTCTAATCCACTGATTCTCGGGCTTAGTCTTTTGACTTATCCCCGCCTGAGAAGAGAGAGAGGGATGATAGGGACTCTGAAGACGATGCTTCAACAAGATCCTTTGGGTGGTTTTCTTAACCGGACTTACCTTCACTTTCAGCGGATCATGGCAGGGGGCTCTATCTTCGAATCCAACCAGCTACGTGGCCTATTTACTAGGAAAAGCGAGAGTCTGCGAATCTATTGCTTTCATCGAAATTAGGATAAGGAATTTAGGATGCGAAGTGGAACCTCTTTGTAGACCTCTTCCCATTCATCTTTCCTTTGGGATGAGACATGCTCTATTGAATAGTAGTAGGGTCTTAAATACCTTCCTTCACTTCAAGCCGGTGAAAGCCTAAGCCCAGCCTTTTTAGATTTGTATTGATTGAAAGAAAGACTCAATACGAAAGGTTCCTTAATTCAAAAAGCCTAATCAAGGTCTTCAGTGTCTATTTATTAAGAGGATGTGGCCGATGGTCTCATTTGATTAGCAGGAATTGATTGAAACTTTAGCTAGGCTTAGAGCCAAGATAATGGGCTCATGAACGTACACCTTTCTCGGCTTGCTTGGAAGAATAGGGAGAATCGCTTGTTGTCTCTTTCCTGACCAGTTACAAAAACCAGATTTGTCCCACCCTCCTATTCTGGGGATCCGACCCCCTTGATCTTCCTCTAGGGTTTGTGCTTTAATAAGCTCGCTCGTGCCATTTGACCTCGTCCTAGAAGATTCATACTAAATCTATGCCACTAGCTCGACGTCCTCCATCTTCTTCGAGAAAGAGTCCCACTTCTGATTCAATTGCAGCAGGAAATCCAGTAAGAAAGGCAAAGCAAAAGACTGCTACATGGCCTATCCTTTGCCCACTTCTCTTCTGTTTTGCTGATATAACTCGCAGAATTCTTCCCCGGTAGAAGCAGAGGAAGCAGACTGTTGATACTTTGTTTGATTCTAAGCATGTGGTCTGAGGGTTTTCTAAAAGAAAAGATTGTGAATCCTCGTTCGCATCTAGGATTCAAGGAAATATTCTAATCTAATGATGGTAGAGGGGCTATCAAGACTTCACAATTCCCTTCTATTACTAAAGGAGTGTCTAATGACTGGATCTTGAATTAGATTGTAGAGCCTGATAGGAAATCTGATTCAATTAATAGTTTTGGAAAGGGGCACATGATTACAAGGCCAACCATTTTCTTGTTGTTTCATCCACTTTTCAACTCTTTTGCGAGCTAGTCCAATCATTCAATAAAGGGTGAGGCTAGAACCAGCACGTTTAACTCACCTCTATGATCTTCCTATCACATGTTGGTTCAGCAGGTGAGAGTCTTTGGCGGGTTGGTCTTCTGCTGCTCGACTAATTCAGAGCTCTATTTCCGCATTATCCGCGTATCGGCCGGTGAATGAACCTGCTTCACTTCAAACACTCGTGATCTTTTCCACGAGCTGGATGGGAACAATGGTGTTAGTGCATTAAGAAATGAATCAATGAGGTTGGTTGTTGCTGGATCAACGTATGCTTCATCGGTTTTTTAAACTAGTGTCGCTTCTGGCTTCCGACCTGAAAAGGATGTTGGACAAGACAATGATGGATAAGCTATTGCTGGTGCTGGTACATAAGCCAAATCAACTGGATTCGCTTCAAGCACTAAATCTGGTCTCTCTAAAAGGATATGCTTCTCACGCCACTGGCGATGGATCAATAACAGTATCTACTAATGATCAACCTCGTGCTTTTGGCTACGCTATGGGCTATGCTGACCCAGAGACCCCCACCACCTCTCCTACAGCGGCTTTGCCTTTCCTGCTCCTCGGTGAACCGGAGAAACCACAACCACTTAAGCGGGGTCTCCTTCTACTGGTGTTGGCTTAGAGTTAGCCAGACTATCTAAATGCTTCCCAGATGGTTTAGCCCTTTTTGCTACACAAGGAGACCACCCTTATGGCTCGAGTTTAGTGAAGATTGTCTGCCCCGGCCTTATGGCGTGTTTTTGCAAGTGAAAGAAGAAGGTGTAACCCAAGCCTTTCACCTGTATTTTCCTTTTCCTTTGTCTGTGTTTTTTCGATGACTGACCTTAGACACTTCAGCTTTTTCCCTGATAGTCCCTGAAGTCTTCTTAAAATTGTCTTCCTCGAAGTTGAAATTTTTTCTAACTCATCCAATCCAGTACATTCGTTATCTCTTCTCTTCCTTTACTGACTCATCCATTCTCCTCCTTCTCTAAAGTCTTGGCATCTTAATTACCTAGGTCTATGCATTAAGGAAAAGATCTAATAGCTGAATGGTTGACTTCCTAGTTTATGATTTACTTTACTTTTTCAATAGTGGCAGTAGTTAGACAAATGAGCAGCGGATCCTCAATCGCCATTGTTCTTTGACTCCCTCCCTACAGAGAGGGCATCGCTCTTAGTGTAGTAAGAATAGCGCGAAGCTGAAGGTTGGTTCGGTTCTTTCTTCCCCGGAAAGAGTGAACATTGCCCCAATTCGATTGTATTGAGATAAGTAGATGTAGATGAGACCTTTCACGATCTGATCCCACGATCGAAAGAGAAGCATATAGCCTCTATCGGGACAAGCGGGTTCGGATGCACCAGGGATGGCCCATTGGCATCCTTCCTTTCAGACAGGATATGATCCAAAAGGTTTGCTTGCTGATAACTTAGAGCGTAGAGCAAGGAATGCTTCCACCCAGCTGAGCGTTGTTCTACGATTGAGATGTGATTCGTGCCTAACAAAAGAGGCCTTTTCAGAAAGTGTCCTTTCATTTAGTAGATGGAGCTTAAGCCGAGTTCCTCTCTCTCTTCTCTTCAATCCCAAGTTCTAAGCGGTTCTCGATGTTGAGATTGTTCTTTTTGTTTGTGACCTAGTTGCTGATTGTCTCTTCTCCTTAAAGGAAGCCTGGGTGAGACTAGAACCCTTTCTTCTTTCCATTAGATTCTGATGTAGCCGAAGCTATCACGACCGGATTCCGAGGCTGGAATCCGAAGTTGAGACCCGAATCTGGATCGGATCGATGAAGAGTACCGACGGTGATCCAGAACGCGGCAAGGACGGAGACGGGGCCGGAGATCTGAAGCCGAGGGGTGCCCGGACGGGGGCTCTCCGGGAGCGAAGCCGAGACTCCCTCGGATGATGCGGACCAGCCGATACGGGGCGAGGCCGAGGCACCTTCGGGCGAGGATGACCAGCCGGCATAAGGCGGGGCCGAGGCTGCTTCGGACGAGGCGGACCAGCCGGCGAATGGCGTCGTGACCAAGGGGAGAAGACTCGAGGTTGGCGGCCGAGACCGACTCAGAGAGGTCGGCAAAGATTCAAACTGAAGCCCCTGCAAAAGGAGGAAAAGAAGAAGAAGAACCGATCAGTAGGAGTCCCGGGCTTCGGCCCTAAGGAACCCCCTCTGATGGCTAAGTTAGCTTCTGAAGATGATTCGATTCAGAAGAGAAGGAAGAAGAAGAAGTAGCTTTAATGCTTTTTGGACTGTAGTCCCGGGGTCTCGAAGACATACCTTGGGTAATAAATATCCGTGTATTTATAGTGGAGGATAGAGGTTGCTTAATGGTGGTAGCCGATATAGGACTATGTTTTGGGTTTATTGGTAAACCGCCATAGTGCCTAACTCTCTCATCGGAGTGGGCTGGATACGGCTACTGGGCCGAAGGGGGTTGGGCCGCTGATGGGCCAGATGCCGCTTAGTGGGCTGGAGCCTATTGGGCCGATGGCTGCTGAGCCGCTAATGGGCCAAAGGCTATTGGGCCGCTGATGGGCTAGATGTCGCTTAGTGGGCTAAAGCCTATTGGGCTGAGGGCTGCTGAGCCGCTAATGGGCCGAGGACCACTGGACTGCTTACTGGGCCGAGGGCCGCTGGGCCGCTAATGGGCCGAAGGCTGTCAGTGGGCCTTTTACTGCTGCTTTTGGACTGATCTCAGTGTTGAGCTTGTTTTAATGGGCCGAATCGGATTCTACCTCATCACATAGCCCCCCACTCTTGTCTTCCTCAGTTTCATGAGATGGCGAGAGTAAAGTTTGAAGCCTCCTCGGAGGAGTAACATGGCATGTGCTGTCTGAAACTTTTACTCTGCTTCGTCATAAAAAAGGGAACTGCCTTCAGTTGGCCGAGGGCTGGAAACAATCAGCCTTCGTCTCAGGCCGAGACTTAGCGACGGATGCCTTCGTCCTTGGTTGCGAAGGGACGAGTCTTCCGAACGTGTCAGGACTCCTGAAAAAAGGACGGAAAAGACGTCGAGCTTCCCGTCCGAACGGTCGTGTCTCGAGAAACACAGGACATGCGTCGCGCATCTGGCCGTCTTGGCGAAAGCACAAAAAGATCCTGGTTGTCGACAGTGATCACGCGGATCGCGGGTCACTTCGGCTCTCTGCCCAAGACTTCACTTGGATCGCTGCCTCTTCTGCTTTCGGCACGCGGATCGGGGCACGTGGCGAACATCCGGATGGATAGCCGAAGGGTCAGGCCGCTCCCGGCCATTGATTGCCTTCTCTCGATCTGGCAGCCCGCTCGTTATCATTGCCGAAAGACAGTACACATGGCGCGTATCTGAGTGAAGCGGCACCGAGGAGGGGGAAGATCTCGGCGGGGAATGCCCTCACCCTACCCTATAAATAGGAGCCCCTCTCCCCAGGGCACTGTTCCGCTTTCTCCTTCCCTTGCGCCTGTGCTTTCCTGCGAGCGTCTTCTCCGAGCTTTCCTGCTTCTCCGGCGAAGAGCAAGCCATCGGGGGTGTTTGAGGGCGCCTTGTCCGTCGTCGGGAAGCTCTTCGTTGCCTGGAGTTGTCGCCGGGGAGCTTTCAGTTGTTCGAGAGGCTGTTGGCAGTCGAGGAGATCTTGTTTGAGGGTAAGCCTCAATTCTCCTTCTCTGCCCCGTGATTCATGTCCAGTAGCTCCCCTTCGGCCGAGAGTAGCTCTTCGGCCGAAGGTTATTCTTCTTGCTCTTCATCCCGGCCTCCTGTGTCTTCCTTGTCATCTTCCTTTTCTTCCAGTTCCCTTGCTTCCGTTATGATGGATGAGGCTGAGGTGTCTCAGGCTGAAGAAGCCGAGGAGGCTCCGGCTGTAACCCAGGCTTCTACTTCCGGCCGGCGCCGGGCCGAGACTATTTCTGATGCGATCTGTATTCTTACTGACGATGGGGTTAAGACCATCGCTTCCTACTATCAGCTTCCAGCTTGGATAATTCCTTATCAGCCTGGGAAAAACACCAGGGCTAACTCTATCCGACCGGGCTGCTTCTCTATTTATGAGCAGAGCTTCCGGGCGGGCTTTCGTCTTCCCCTTCCTTCCTTTGTCATCAACCTTCTGAGTTTCTACGAATTGGCCCCGTTCCAATTCTTCCCGAATTCTTGGCGGACAGTCTACGCCTTCTTGGCTGTGAACGCTTATATTGACGCCCTCCCTTCGGTAAACATCTTCCGCTTTCTCTTCAAGATACAACCGTAGGGGAAATCCGATTGGTACTGCTTTGTCCCCCGCTTCGGCCGGGGTATCTTCTCTGCGAAGCCTTCGTCACCATTGGAAGAGGAGCTTCCTTTTCGCCTCTCTTCCGGAGAAGGAGAAGAGCGTGTGGCCCTTCCCTACTGAATGGGCACCTCTGGCCGAAGGCCCCTCCGATCCGCCTTCCCTCAATCCCGATCAACTCCACATCGTGCACCTCCTGGAAGCCGAGGCTCCGTATGACATTGCGGAGCTCTTCGAGGAAGAGGAGCGGCTCGTACAGACGGGGGCTTGGCCGGATCCAACGAAGTCTCCTCCTCGAGTCTCTCCTTACCTTCCTCCTGAGGATTTTCCGGGGGAGGCCGAGGGAGCAGCTGAGGTTGAATCTCCGGCCGAAGCTCTTCCGACCGAAGAGGGTGCTGAAGCTTCGGCCGAGGGTAAGTCGGTCTTGAGTTGAGGAAAGTCGCGCATTGTAAGTTGCTACTCTTTTTCCTGTCCGCAGAGATGTCCGGGCTTCGGGGATTGCTCGGCCGACTCACCAAGCACCCGGTCAATCTCGACCGTCCCCGCTGCAGGCGGCGGGAGAAGGGGAGGCTGGAGGAGATGCGGCCCCGAGCGCTCGGGCCGTAAGGCAGACGGCGGTTTCGGTCGAAGGCCGCGCTGCCGCTGCTGCTCTCGAAAGAGAGAAGAAGGGAAAGTCGGTCGTCCGAGGGAGCGGCCGACCAGCGAAGCGGAGCCGGGCGGATGATCCTGGCGAGACAGAATCCACCCAGGCAGCCAAGAGGCCGGTGGCTGCCCGAGGGGCCCCTCTCTCGTCGCCTCCTGAACCACTGAGAGGCGACTCCCCTCCGGCCACGGCGGCCGGCACAGAGGACCTCTCCTTCCCCTTTGGGGCGTCCAGGACGCACATGTCCCGTGAATACGGGCATGAGCCCTGGGTTTCGAATTTGGGGATCTTTGCGGACGAGAGCCTGGAGGACTCTCGGACATGCCTGCGCTTGATCCGTGGCTTGACCCTCCTGATAGCCAAGGACGAGATGAGAGAGCTGTCCTCGGAGGGCTTATCTATGCAGTGCGTTCGATACGCTGTCCAGGAAAAAAACTTCTTTATTCGCCTTGGTTTAGTATTTTCTTTAGCTTTTTTGCACTTGCTGAATTTTTCTTGCCTTCGACTGTAGACCGCGGTCATGTGCGGGGGCCTCGTTCGCCGCCAAGCAGCCATTCAGAAAAAACTCCGGGACATCGACCAGGCCTCGGATCAGTTGGCTTCGGACCAAGTAGCCTCGGTGCAACGTGATCTCGAGGCCAACGTTGACTTGCTCATGAGAGCTAATGCTCGGACGCGGGCCGAGCTGGGGGGGCAAAAGGAGGTGATCCGCACTACCTCGGAGGCCAGGACGAGGGCCGAGCAGGAGAGGGAGAAGGTCGAGAAGGAACTGGAGACGGCCCGGACCGAAAACATAGCTCTTAAGGCCGAGATCCAGGACAAGGCCGAACAGCGGTATACGGAGCGTCGTCGCCACGCCGTGGAGGTCTCGTCTCTGAAGGCAGATCTGGAGGCCAAGGCTGAAGAGGCTGCTCGTACAACTGTGGCGAGCTACAAGGCTGGCCCGGATTTCGCCGAGGAGATAATGGAGGCTCGACTCGAGGCGGGGTCGTCCGTATTCAGTCTGGGGCTGGCTATCGCCCAAAAGGCGTGCCCGGCCGTAGATCTGACCGGCATCGGCCTTCCGACAGACGAGGAAGGCGATGAGCTGCTGGCCTGGTGGAAGAAACTTAAGGCCGAAAGAGCTCCGGCTCCAGAGGAAGGCGATACGGCCGTTCCTGATGAGGTCATTCCGGTCGAGGTTTCTCCTTCGGCATCTCCCGATCAGACTCTTGTCGACATAGACGGCGATGATGCCGAAAGCTAATACGGGGGTTGTCCCGATTTTTGTTTGCTTTTTGAAAAGTTGCGGCCAGGTGTATGGCCTATTTTGTACTTTGTTCATATATATATGAAAAAGTATTTTGCTTCCATTTGTATCTGTGTTCTGAATGAATGACCGTGTCTGGCTCTCCTTGTGGCCGAGACCATGTTGCTTCTTGATGCGGCTCGCATGGCCGAGGCCACTCCGGGTTCGGATTGCATGGACTTAGAAAATAATGCCGCTCTGATACGGTTTGCATGGCCGAAGCCACTCCCGGTACGGTTTACACGGACTTAGAAAATAATGCCGCTCCCGATACAGTTTGCATGGCCGAAGCCACTCCCGGTACAGTTTACACGGACTTAGAAAACGACGCCGCTCCCGATACGGTTTGCATGGTTGAAGCCACTCCTGGTACGGTTTACACGGACTTTAGAAAACCATGCCGCTCCCGATACGGTTTGCATGGCCGAAGCCACTCCCGGTACGGTTTACACGGACTTTAGAAAACCATGCCGCTCCCGATACGGTTTGCATGGCTTTATTATGAACAATTTGTTATGAACAATTTTTCTTAGGTAAATACAACCTGATTCGGCTACCAACTCCTTTCCGGCTAGCTCCCTTATTAGGTAAATACGTACCACAGCTCGGTAAGGCTCTCAAAAGGCTAGCGATGTGACCGATTTGAAGAGATATGGCATTCTGTTTTTTCTCTTTTAAGAGTACGTGGTTTTCTCCCTGTTTTTCGCCATAGTAGTTTGACGATTGATCTAATAGCTCTACTCTGGTTCATAATTCCTTATTTATACTTATACTCCATCTATGAGAGGTTCTTGGTAATCCTTATCCGAGTACATACAGCTGGAGAAGTTGAATAGATTCTTTCCTTTGAAGGTCAGTCTCTATCGTGGGATTTCCTAATGTGCCAACCCAAGTATAAATAGGAATGATGTAGCATTGAGACTAGAGAACGACAATGGTCTGACTCTAAAGTAGGACTACTATTTTAGACTACTTTGTTTAGAGTAAAGAACTCAATCAGGAAAGTCAAAGAAAGGGCTGCGGGAGGCTAGGATTATTCGCTGGCCGATAGGCTTAAAGGAAGGTAGCTTGCTTCCGTATGATAGGATTGAGAAAAAGTACTCCCTCATCTTTCTCCTATCCCGTAGTGGTTGTCTACGAGAAGGCATATCTTACGCATCAGGGTTGTCAACGAGAGAAGGCTTCAGGGTTGCTTTTGGAGTTCTTAGAGAAGGCTTACTTCAAGCGAAGAGGTCGTTAAGAAGGCCCTGGTAATAGAAGTAGCTCTACTCTTTGAAGAGAGGGTAGCAGAATACCATATTGATGTTTATCCCATTAGTGTAACTCTTTCCTAGGTCAAAATACCTAACAACAATAATCAGGCGGGAAGGTCGTAGGACGAGGGGAATAGATCTTCATGCACTGGCTTTCTTGTAGCGGCAAAGAGCCCTTCAACCTCCCCCTTGTTGAATCAGGTGAAGGTTTGGTGTTATCATCAACATATCAGTAATTTATCACCTTAAAGGATGACGCTATCATCTCAGGTCTTATTAAAGAATCCCGATACCAAGGAAGCAAGTGTAGCTTTGAAAGCAGCAAGGAGCCATTAGGGGAAACCTAGATTCAAGGTCAGAAGAATCGGAAAGAGACTCGAAAATGGCTCTAGCGGCCTCTTGGCTTCTTTCTTCACAGTCGGTCTAGGCATTCCTGGCTTTCGAACATTCTAGAATTGCATGAGCTCTAGTTTCCACTGTCAAACCTTTGGCAGGTGGGGCTATATCTAATATTTCTTTGCAAGAACAAAGCATTAGTGATGAACCTTTCATGCATAATAATGCATATTAGGGTTCTAAGTTTATGGGGCGATCCAGTTCATTGCCCCTATTTTCTTTTTTGTTCCTCTCTCTTATCAATTCGAAACACTTCTTTCTTGAAAAGAATTTGTGGGACTGAGCCTTCCGAATGAGAATGCTTAGTTTCCAAACAAGGCAAAAAGTATACTGTCTCGCGTCTATGTAAGCATAGCTTGCCTCCTGCCCACGTCCATACCGACGTCAAAGGCCATGACTTTCCCCTTCATCCATCATCCAAGATTGGTTTGACCACCCAACTTCGACTCAATTTATCCTTCCTCTTGACCTAGAAAGGCCCGACCTAGACTAGAAAGCCATCAACCAATCTGAATTGGTGCTGGTTTGAAAGTTCTTTACCAAAGAGGACTGTCCAGCCTGTTTTAGTTTTATGCAAGTCATGATCAAACTCTGTCTTATGATCAGATCGGGAGCCATCTCTTCTATCGGGGAAAGATCCCAACTCGAGGTCTGGTGATACTTATGGATAGCTTTTCTTAGCTTATTCACGAACTTACTGTCCTATAGATTGAATGAATTAGCTAGAAGCTGCTTTTCTCTCCCGTATTGCTTGCCTTAAAGCTTTTATTACTAGAGGACATTCTTCTATTTTAAATAGTGGAGAAAGACATCTCGTATTAAGTCTTAGAGTATAGTAGGCTCCCTTCTTCCTTCTTTATGGAATACCGGAATTTTAACTACTAGCATAAATAACTAGAAGGCTATCCTTGCTTATTGATTGAATCCCTCCGAAAGATGCCGGAACTAGAAATAGAAAGTCAATTAGCTTACTCTTGAATAACCACTCGAAAGAAAGAGCGATAAGGCTATCAGTGCCTTGCTTAATTAGCTTTGGTACAGGAGAAGAACAATTCGCTTAGGCATTCTTTAGATACTGAGTTTATTACTTTCTCATAACTACTCCCATGAATATTGCATACTTTAACAACTCTATTCAAGTGCTTCCGGAGTAGTATTAATACCACAGAGAATCTTCATTTCCCTGGCTTCTGAATATCTAGTTTAGTCAAGGAAATGAAGATTCCCTGGGTTCAAGTGCCAGTGCAAACCAAACAACGGCATCCCAAAGCAATAACCACAGATGGAGGAGCATTTATTCCTCTTTTTAACCAGTTTTCCCAAACCAAGATATCCTCCTGCCTATCCCCGGACTCTCTCCAAAAAGTAGCATCGTAGCAAGAGTGGTTTTGACTAAACATATGCCAAAGGATCGGCCGAAGCTAGAGCTAAGTGGCTGGTGGCTGGGTCATGGTAAGTATGGAAAGCTACGGTCGACTTAATCCAATTGATTGGATTGGTTAATTTTGTTACTAATCCGAAAAGGTCAGCCTATAGATTGAGAGAAATTCCCACTGAGATGATTAAAAATCTAGCCTCCTTAGTTTGATTATTTAGTTAGATGGTCAAAATCTAATCAATGGGTGAACTAGAGCCCTTGAGAATCATTCAAAGACTTCATTATTGCTTTGAAAATGACTTCAAAGATGGACTTGTGGAGCACCATTTCATTCATATCCTGACAAGCCAAACATTGGCTATTCTTCTACTTAAATACACGAATTTAGATATTCAAAATTCTGACTTGGGTCCTACTGCCTTGTCCAATCATAGGCATTCTGTCTTGCATAGATAAGGCATCGTGATACCCACTTAGTTACATCATCAATCTCAGATATTGACTGCAAAAGCGATCAGAAAGAGCAATAAAAGAAGTAATTGTCGGAGCACTCTACCCACCACTGACCCTGAGAGAACAAGCCTCTGGAATGATCCTTCCCCAGCTCTCTTTGACCTACCCGAGGAATCTTTCCTTTGTCATAGGGGGTGGGTGGATGAACCAGATGCATATGGGGTCTTTCCAAAGGCATTCTTTAAAAGATAAAAGTGAACTGTTTGCTTAAAAGTCTACCGGAGAGGCTGAAAGTGATTTATAGACCATAGGAATGACACATCTGGCGTTGGATCAAAGAGATAGTGAGTAGTCTCTTTTGGGGATGCTTTTAGGTATTTCCCAAGATTTCTATTCATCTATAGAACCCGGAGGTTGATCTTTCCAAGCGGCAGTCAAACCTTGCAAGCTAGGATCTCAAAACGGTAGCACAAACAAAAGCAGCATTTCCCGCTTCGCTATATGATTAAATTTAATATATATAGTATACCCTACTTAATGAATGAGACTATTCTCCCCCTACCGGAGGAATGGCCCTAGGAACAATCCTTAGGCATACTTTTCAGTGTAGGGCAGTTCGCTCCTATATCGGTGTATGAACAGAAAAGTCATACAATTTTGCTTGGGAGCCAGTCGAAACGCACACTTTATGAACAGGAATATACCAAAACTAGAGAAGTTTGCCATGGTCTGTGGAATCGGTTGCAATCTTTGGTACTGACCCCGTCAATTGACTATTCAGTAGAGGAAGATCCTTAGCAGCCTATCGAGGAAATTACCTGACATCCGGTTCTTATTCTTGTGCACCGGCCGGTTCCCTACTTTTTTAGTATAGAAAGGGAAAGCTTCCCAGCAATACAAGAGCATTTTCCAAGCACATGATGAATCTATCCGAAAAAGGATACGAACGAACCCATCGGATTTGTGCCTGTTGGACTGCTGAGGGAGGGAGGGCTCAGACCCAACCAATTGAATGATTCACGCAATCTCTTTTCCTTCTCGACTGGACTAGTCCCTTCAACCCTAACAAAAAATGTTTCAATTGGGGAGGGTCTGAAGGAGCTCGACTGAAAAGGAGAGGAGCGATAAGGAGCCACTCGACGTCAACTATAAGCCCTAGCCGCCTTCTATTGGAGAGGGATGAAGTGACTTGACTAAAAGGACTTGCTTTCAGGATTGAGTTCACTTCATTCACTGCCTCGGTCACTGGTCTATTGTATGTAGTGAACAGTGAACAGGGCCCAGCGCAAGCAAGCTATTTTAGAACCTCTATCTTGTCCGGCAAGCAATCACCATCTCCTTAGCCCATGAGTAAAAAGCAGGCGAAACTGGAGCGGGAGCTGGTTTAGAAAGAGAAACTGCCATCAACCGGCAACTAGACCAGTAATTCAAAAATAGGGATTTGAAACCGCATAAGCCACACCAACAGTCAAATGAGCTTAAGAAAGAAAGCACGAATTCGACATCGGCACAGGCTAAAAAGGAACCTAATACCTCAGATGTCAAAGAAATGGATGCTTCCTGCTTTCAAGAAAGTGAGGCACTACAGGTATTGGATTCCGTTTGTTCTAATGAACCAGGAGTTGTTCCCAGGGAAAAGGAATTGATAGAGTCTGATTCAATAGATGGGCAAAGAGCTCCAATAGCAAAGACTGATAATGCCACACACACTCCTTTCAGAGAAACTATTTACAGATTGGCTCGGCACCTTACGGCCACGTGCCTAGATCCCAATATGATGAGCGCTCTAAGGATTAAGCCCAAATCCTATAGGAATTGAAATACCAGACTCAGATCGGTGAATCTATCAGGAGTGATCCTGCACACCCCAACCATTCCGGTCTATAGATTAATTACATTAAGAGAATTAAACACATGCAGGAATAAGCATATACGCCATTGGGGGGCAGAATGAAAATTCACTCATGTTGCTTCTCACCAATTGTAACATTGACTTCTTTTTACCATTCCCTACAAGAGGCTGAATCGAAGATAGGGAATTTCGTTCTACAACAGGTCTCTACAGCGGCAAATCACTCAAGTTATACAATCATAATGGGTGGCCGCAGCTGCGTCGCACTAAGCTAATAGCTCGCCTAGTTCAGAATGCTCAAACTCTTAAACCAACCAGCGAGAAGGCATTTCTTTCCCTTGGCATTCAAGCCAAGTTCTCGCTTGGGCGCTTCGCTCCGCTTCTCAAGAACAACAGAGGATCATAGAGAGTCATCAAAACTTCCTTTAACAACTAATCAACGAAAGGACAAGGAAATTATATAACCCCATAGTATGAAGAGCTGCTCGGGGGATCGCACCTTGGCCTACGGTATACATTCAGATCTAGAGACATACCTATTACCGAAAAGAGAGGAGATCTCCTCTCTCCTTCAGACCCTCTACCTCTACTTCCCTTCTGCTCATAAACCGGCCCCCAGCAAGGAGAAAGGGATAAAGCCAGGAGCTAACGCCCTTGCTTCAATTGAATAGCTTTCCTTTGCTTCAAATAACGAGGAGATTGAGACCGTCCTAGTGCTTCCCCTTTCTCCTCCTGTTAGAGCTCCTAGTGCTACTACTAAGGTAGTGTAGTAGTGTCTCTTTTCCAAAGGTTTAACGTATGACAGGAGGGCTTACGCTTCCAATCCAATAAAGAGTATAGTTTCGGCCTTTTCACCGACATTGTCTCTTCAATCTATGAAATGGACGGGGCATTATTCGTAAAAATGAGTACAGTTCATAAATTTATATGATGGGTAAAAAAATGTCAGCTCCCGGCTGGGTGAGTGTGAATGAAGTGGAATCCCCTCAGGCTCCGCTCACAGCGCTTCCCCTTACAAGCAAAAGAACGGAGGCGAGATGTCCTAAACGGGAAAGCCCCTGGTGATATAGTTGGTGATGCTCACAAACCAGCTACAAAGTTCCGAAAAAAGGGTGTTTTGTCAAGCAAGAAATCCACATTGACCGACAATCGTGTCTCAACCCAGTCTAGAATCGTCAATTTTGGCCTGATCTTCTGATTGACAACCAGCCTAACTTTCTAAGAAAAAGTGCCTTAGGGAATGGTCTGATTTAGACTCCTCTCAACGACACAAGGGTGGGTGCTTGCAGGTTATTCAAGAGTTTGCCTAAGAAGCAGAAGGGCCCATGCCGCAGCACAGCGCTAAAAGCCTTTCGACTCACCACCCATCATCTTCCATGGGATGGCTGGCTTCGTCTTCACTTTCAAGCTGGAAAACCTGGAATAGAACGTCAGTTGACAACCTTTAGCTTCTACTACAACAACAATCGACCTATCCTTCCTACTTAACCGCTTAACGGCAGCGAAAGAGTGTGACACTCGAATCCAATCGAGTCAAAAAATGACCCTTCTTCGCTTTACTGAACAAGATTCAATCCCGGGATAGGCATAGTGCATCCTTTAAAGAAGAATCAATAACAGCCGAAGAATCCACTACGAGACTGGTCTACGATCAGTAGATCAGGTACAACTTGACCTTACTCGCTTCCGGGCGCAACTAAAGACGTGACGTTTGAATCCCACCTTCCGGCTTCAAACTCCACTTCTCAAGATAAGTCCCGGAACTGACGTAGCTTGTCAACCTTTAATATTTGAAAACACGATAATATCGGCACTCAAATCAATAGGAAAAATGGTCATTGTCACAACCCATCGGCTTAAATTGTAGAAAGTCATAAATAAAAGCAATACCACTCTCCAAGTTGGTGAAGGAGAGCCATGACTGCATTCTCCTCAAGAAGAAGATGAATACTTAGCATTTACGTAGTTGGCCCAGATGCCAATCCCATTATGTATGTACCTTCCAACATTGTTTCAGTTGAAGGCTGACCGAAACATCCTGCAAGCTTCTGACTCCAATACCACCTTTGTGTGTCGGCTTATAGAGAACAAGCCATCCAATGTCTGCATTTGCCAAACTCGGACTCCCCCCCTAGAAAATCAGCAAAGCATCGTTCGAGAGTATTGATCACTTTCCGAGGCACTGTCATAATAGAGAATAGGTGTATTGGCAAGGAATACAAAACATGGCGAATTAAAATGATACGACAACCAACCGACTCTTGCACTTCCACGCCTGAATCCGACTTCGGACTTTCTCAATTATCCTTTGGAAGAGAGCCAACATAAAGTGGGGGCTCCCAAGTATGTCAAAAGTAAGAAGTTCCTTCTGAATCCAGTTGCATTGGCAATGAGAGTTTCCCGAGCAAGAGGGGCATTTTTAGGCAAGACAAAACAGCTCTTGTTTCTGTTGATGAGCTGACCCGAGGCTCTCTCATATATCTGTAGAAACTACATAAGTTTGAGAAGAGAGGATTTATAGCCATTGCATAAAAGAACAGTGTCGTCAGCATAATAAGTGACATATAAAAGGACACTGTGTGGGAAAATAGTAAGTAGTATCCTCAGTCTCATCAGGATCAAGTGCATCAGGGGGATCCTTAGGTTTACGGTTGACTCGTAGAGCATCACTTCCGATATATTCCAACAGTGAAATCTGGAGGGTTAGGTGATTTGAAATGCAACACTATGAAGCAAGATCCGCGCTAAACCTTGATGCTCCTCTCTCTCTAGCCGACATCGAGGGAGCGTGTCCTAATTGGACTATTCACTGAGCAGGCCCACGAGTACCTTTCAGCTTAGGGGTCAGCATGACGTTTAGGCCGTGCCAAAACAATAGGAGAGGACTTTTCTTCCTTTTCCCTCTCTCATTCTGCAGGAAAGAGAATTCGGGCTATGCGATCAGCCGTCAGTGCAATCAGAGTCATCGTAATTAGAGTTCTCAGTTCATCCGTCTGCAGGCGTCACATCGCTTCTCCATCAATGTGCTCTTTTTATACATGGTTCGGAATAGTTGGTTTGTTGCAATTCGTAACTTAAGGACCATCACTCTGATGGCTTCAGTTTCATGAGCACCATTGGTGTTTTCGCTTAGACTTAAGCCAAATGGGCCACTTGCTGCTAGCTATCGGGTGACCATATGACGTTGACCTAGAGCTATACTAAACAAGGGAGAGAGCTTTGATTCTCAGGGCTAGTGATCGGTAGTTTCAAAATGAATGGTAAATAGGCAAATTTAGGGGCTATGCATGAGGGCTTACTTAAGATGCAAAGAAAGTCGTGATTGGCAACCAAGCAGCACATTATCAATCAAAAACAAAAGTCAAATCAGCTAAAATCAGCATGGGATGATACATCGAAAATGAGTTCAGAGTCGGACTAGGATTCTATCATTCCTCCCTGGCTGGTGGGAACTATTGGACCATTGGCTTCTTAGTCGGCTTGTTCAGATGGGTATTCCGAAAAACCAATAGAGTGCAGGTGTTAGCAATCGAAAGTCGGTTAGCACATCAATAAATGCACCACTAATCTAATCTCCACCATTGAAAGACCAAGGAATGCGGATGAAGTCAAGAAAAGAGTGAATGAAATCCAGCATCAGATGGAAAGCACAAAATAGCCCCGCTAAACAAAGCATTTACCAGCAGTGTCATCGGTGCTTTAGTAACCAAATCTTTCCTAGCTAGAGTGGGAGGATGAAGTAAAAAAGACTCGGGTTCACTATCCACTTCCGGTTGCAAAGCAAATCAATCAACACTATAGTGACTATTCCCCGCCATAAAAGGCCAAACAAGGCGCTTGTGGCACTTAGAAGGAAGCATTTTATGAAGGTGTAGTCTGTCTTCTCATACAAGGGGAAATTGAAGAGGACGATAGGGGGAAAGAAGACTTCCTTACTTATTGTTATACCTCGTCAGCCAGCATCCACCTCACGAAGAAGCAGTCCCAGCGGTGACGATTGATGCTATTCCGCTTGCCCAGGCCTAGCAAATTGGGACCGGGGGGTAGGAATAGATATTTTTCTTTTCTAAAAAGGCCGAAAAAGAGGATTTTTTAGACCTTATTCGCTACTCCAAATACATAATCGTATAAGCCTCCAAACCCAAGCGGCACAAGTCAACTTGCCTTAGTCAGATTCTCATTTTCCTTTTTATTAGATTAGAAATCCGAATGGTCAGACTTACCCACGGACTTAGCTTATCGGCAGAATAACATGTATCTTAGTACGAAGGACAATACGGAACATGGGAAGAAAACAAGCCATCTCAAGCCCAAAAGTAGCCTGTCGTCAGCGCTAAGAAGCTACTCTTCTTTCCCCGCAAGTTCCCCTTCAATCTCTCAGGTTTGATTCGTAAAGTGAAGTCATTAGTTTTTTGGAGTCTCATTTTCAAACTCATGAACGGGAGTGTCATCTCGCACTTTTCTATCTGATCGATCCATTCAACTTCCAGCCAGCCTGCGGAGAAGTCTTTTCTTTAGGTAATCTTTCAAGGCCCATTTACAAGGCCATGTGACCTGCTGGGCCAAGAGAGGGGACAACTGGGACAACTGACTGACCCTGGAGGCACACAGAGTCTTCAAGGAGTACACTGAAAAATTAAGTCATTCTTAAATAGCCGAAAACATAAGTAGACTGATAAGCTCTTCAAGGGGGCCAGTTTGATTGGCAGGTATGGCTTGGATACGGTACTTAAAAAAAAAAAAACACAACTCACTTTCTCGAGCTATATGATTGTCTGAATATTAAGTAGCTCTATTACTTGTTGGTCCGAACACCCGCACCATTGCGAGAGTTTGAGCTTTATCAAACTGATGTCTCTTTCTGCAGCCAGATGTTGAGCTTGATAGCTCCTTGCTAGCCCTTTCTAAAGTTTCCCAAGCTCCGTGGTGAATGGCTCATTCGGAAGGCAGTGGTAAAGGCCTTTCTTCAATCTTTAGACACATAGACCGCGCATTGGTCCCCCCTATCGCCCCTGGGCGGCACTACGATTCCCGTAACACTCAATGACATGAGGTACCTCATTGAGGAGGCTCAGTGTGTACTGGCAAGTTCTCAATCTGTTTTGTAAGTCCACAAGACCATTTCTTGTGTTTATAGAAGCAGCTATCCTTGGAATCCACTTCATATTCAGATCACGATCTATAGACGTTCAACTGATCCCTCTGAACTCATGCACTTGAATCTACCGCTGTACTCTGTACCCATAGGTACGAGAGCAACCACTCCCGACGCTAGACCAAGAGATCGGTAGACCATTCTGAGACTAGCCATGTAGTTCGTAATATGTGGGGATTGGTTGTATAATAAGGTCAACCAACAACATTCTGTTGAAATGTCTAGATGAAAGGGAGAGATGAGAATCCAGATGCATGAAGGTGTCTGCGGTCCACACATGAATGGGCACAGGCTTGCCAAAAAAGACTTCGCCTAGGATATGTGTACGATAGAGAGGTATGAAATGACTCGACTAGCGAGAGAGGGTCTGAAGGAGCAAGAAAAGAAGCTACAGTTCAAAGATGTCTTGTAATCCCGCAGTTACGAGATTTGCTCCCCGCTTGCTGAGCTCTGTAAATTGGCATTGCTATTGGCCTCTTTTGCTATTTCTTTTGTTGGAACTCTGTAAACCCCTTTCAAATTGAATGATTCAATGTGATTTTCACACTCACTATCTCTCGACCCAACCAAAGCCCTTCACTCCACTCAAAATAGCGTCTATAAGAAAGCATATCATGAGTTGAAAGACTCGTTACAACTTGTGCTTTTGTCAAGGGCAAGGGATCGGCTCATTCACCAGAAATCAGCCTAAGAAAGACCTATCCGGAAACAAAGAGGGTTTCGCAGCTGATCCGCCGAAAATAACAAACAAAGGGGTGCACCCTTGGCTAATCGGTCTTTCTGGCAAACCTATATTCTAGGGTGGCCGATTCTCCAGTGCTATCTTGTAACGACCCGCCATCCTATGACCGGAAACCCGGTCACTAAATGGATGTCGGCCCATTAACTGCGAGTTCACACCCGGATTTCACACAACACATCTGGAGGAGTAAGTGCTAAACAGGGCTAAATATGACAAACACACGGACTACGAGGTGAACGAGTGCGCAGAAAGAAAGATAACAATGTCCGTATACAGTCCAACAATAATTACATGTCCAACAATTAAATAAGTACAGGCAGAAGGAAAGTACAACAACATCGGGGCATACCCCGGCACTAAGACAGCTGTTGGTCCGCACACCAAGAAGACACCACGCTTCCGCTCGCCACGAGGTCCACACCTGAAACCGCAGGGAGTGAGCCACACCAGAAATGGGCTCAGTAGGGATCATCCGATCCCCCGCCTCCCACTCACACACCCACAAGTGCAACAACAGGAATATATGGCAATTAAGTAAAAGAGTAAACATAGCACTCAACCTGATAGGAACCGTACGATAAGCAGTGTAACAAGAACAGTACCAAGTAACCCGAAGAACCCAACACAAAGTCACGTCTCACAGTCAAAGTCCACGAAGCGACTGAACCACACTGTCGACCGAAGTCAAACGTCGCCTCCCAACACTACCACCACTGCTCACGCCTGTCCACCCCTACAGTGTTCCGGGGCACTGTAGGGTGAGGCAGTGAGCCAAACTAGGACTAGCTGGACTCAGTGTACCGCCACTGCCAGCTACGTGTGCACACAAGCAGTCTAGACTACTGTCCTACCGCCGGATTGCCTCCACGCTAGGCCTCAGCGCTTCCAGGAGGGCCCTGGGGACCGGCGAACCCCCGTCAAGCCGAAGCTACAGGAACTACCCACAAACCCAACTCTCCCGGGCTGCGTCAGGCCAAAGGGCTAAGGGTACCACTCGTAACCTTGATCAAAGGTCACATCAGGCCCGATGGCTAAAGGGTAAACCAACTCCCACCAGTAACACCACCAGGTCCACAGCAAGAAACACGCCAGAAGCTGTCACGACAACCAAAGGAAACCCCGACCCGCTGAGACCAAACAGCAACCCCTCGGATAGCACACCAGCTACTCCGGCCCGACGGGCTCATGGTGGTTCTGCTTCCCTCAGCCAAAGGTAAAACACAACAAGCACCCCTCCTCACAGACACCATGGCCCTTCTCCCATCAGCCCATGGTGACAAACGGAAACCACAGTCATTCCGAATCCATATTCGTACAAGCACACACACACAACATGATTCCATTCGTACAGTAAACCTCTGTCTCAGCGTACAGTTGAAGCACACACACATAGATGATGAAATCTCATTCATGCAGAAGTCCTCAGTCTCAGTATACAACTCAAAGCATGCATCTGAACCATCCCCCCGTGAAATATACATGAAATAACAGGATTTAAGCATTTCTGTCTTGAATCGCGTCGACCAAGGTAGACGCCATTCAAGACCCTCAGACGGGTTTATTAAAAGTCAGATTATCCCTTAAAACACGTCCACCAGTGAAGCCGCCATTTAAAACGCGTCAGGGTCGCCAGACGCCATTCAACCCAGAAATCCAGATTGCAGAACCCTTAAACGGGGGCATTTCCTGCCTAAATGGCGTCATGATGGCCCGACGTCCTTCTGAAAGGCGTCGTCCATCCATGACGTCATTTAGCGCCATAACCCCTAATTCAGGAAACCTCGAACAGGGAGGTTTCTGCCCTAAAACGCGTCGTACTGACCCGACGTCTTTCGGAAAGGCGTCGACCAGGCACGACGCCATTTAGCGCCAGAAACCAGGTTTCCTGGTTCAACCCGAGGGTTTCTCCTTTGAACCCCAAGCACCCCGAAAAGTCCCAAAACGCAAAGGGGGAAGATCAGAACGTCAAGCACCACGATCATGCTACGAAACCACGTCCACAAACACCGCCATTCCCACAAGGAATCCCCCTAAACATGCTCAATCTAACCCCAAACACGCCACATCACGCCAAGAAGCAAACGAGCACACATGCAAGGTTTCGTCCCCCTACCGGTTCTTGAACTCCGCCAAGCTCCGTGCCGCCGTCCCGCCGCACCGCACGCCGCCGCCGGTACCCTCGAGGACGCCACCACTCCGCCGGGACGTCGGCCGCCGTCCGGAGAGTGGAACACCGCGAAGGAAGTGGTGGAGGTAGAGGTGAGAGGTAAGGTGGTGTTGGAGTGGTGGAAGAGGAAGAAGAGGAAGGGAAGGGGAAGAAGAGCGGAGAGGGAGCGGAGATGCGAGGAGAGAGAGTGTGGAGGCGAAAAGTGAGGGAAAGAAGGGGAGGCTCGCGGGGTCAATCAGAATCTAGGTAAAACGCGTCGATCGAGGCAGACGCCATTCAGTCTGACAGGACAGCCGTACTGACAGCGCTCTGAAACGCGTCGCTCACTGTGGACGCCGTTCAGACGATGTGACCGGCCGTACTGACAACGCTCTGGCGCCGTACCCTGACATCGCAGATGTCGCAGTCTGAATCGCGTCGACCAAGCTGGACGCCGTTCAGACGAAATGACAGGGGCCGTACTCTCGCGGCCCGAAACCCGCCCACGTGGCGCACACGTGGTACAACAAGCAACAGACCTAAATGGCGTGCACGCACCCTGACGCCTTTTGAAAGGCGTCGAGCAGTGCTGACGCCATTCAGCCAAGAATCTCAAGACCCCTCCAGGGTCCAAACCAGGGGATCCGGCCCGAACCCGACCCGAACACAGAACCCGAAACCTCAGTCCTTACATATCTTCTGTTTTCTCCATCTTCAATCTTCGCCTCTGCCTGACTCGAGCCAACTAGGATTAGGATCATAGGGATAGGGCTACGCTTTCTCTCATGGGTGTGATTTTATTAAATATAGGGGGCCTTTCGTCCTTTCGTCGCTTTGGCTTGGAGCCGGGTAACCCACGGGGCGGTAAGCACTTTGCCTAGTTTTCACTCCTAAGTCATTTACGCACGGTATTCCTTTGATTCTTATAGCCTATGCTTTAACTGCAATCTTTGGCCCTGGCGCAACCAATAGAAAATCAACAGGAAGTGACATGTAATAAGACTGACGGATGAATTGGCCATTCAACTGCTTATTCGAGACCGAAGTCTTTGTACGCTTTCCTGTGATTGCTAGCTAATTTCCTCTATTGCCTAAAGTTTTGGAATCAAATCGTTACCCAACCCACAGAACCAGACTGAGTCAGGGGAAGAAACCAAGGTCTTGACAGAGCCTGTCCAAAAGGTTGTAGAAGATCGACTCATCTCTGGGGCAGAAAGCCACTGCTGACCGATGCCCATGAATTTCTTTCGTTGATAGACCTAGTCTCGGGGATGACTACTTGACATTTTTTCCTACCTCCACAGTAAGACTATGTTCAGTTCCCACTTAAGGTCACCGGATTAGCAGAGAAGAGCTAAAGAACTTCTTTTTCGTCTTGGTTACTTATCCAATTTAGATTCAACAAAGACATTCCCTACTCTTTTTCAATCTGTTTGCTAATGCGTGCACTTCTTTGATTTATGGGAAAACCATGCATTAATAGCTTCTTCCGCATCAACTGCCTCTTCACCGTCAGAACAAAGCATTTAAGGCTTTCGCGGCCTCGGATCGACTACTGATTCACGGGGAGAATCTTTCCATTTCACTGCCTTGAGTGTACTCCACCTTCTAGGTAGCTAAAGCTACCCTTGTCTATCATATCTCTTCCTCTGGCTTGATTTCTTTGCTCCTCTTGGTACTCTTGAGCCATCCCCCCGGAAAAAACCTCCACATGCGGTTGCTCTTACTGGTATTTGGTTCCCGATTGGTTCCGCTGCTGCCACTTGAACTGAATTTCGATGATTTCACTTCTTTCTAGGATGTGAGAAAGCACGGCTTTCCTTCTCCCGACTTGACTCTATTCCATGCCAAGACCGAGAGAGAAAGGACTAGTCCTGCTTAGAGAGAGAAAGAGGATTGAAGTTCGAGCTGGCATTACGATTTGAATTTCAGATCAATCGAGATTGAGCCAATCCCACGCTTTTGCGAAAAACCGAGAGATAGGGGAATAGCACCACCAAAAAGACAGAAAATCCGGGAGTCTCATTAGAGCTAGAGATCCATATATTCGGAAATGAAAGAATTGTTGCCGATGAAGCCAATATGTTATCCTAGCCTGGAGCCTATTTTCGACTTGAATATGCGGCCTTTCCTATTCTTTTCTTCTTTTTACCAGCTAGGGTGGAAACATGGGTTAGAGTTTGAGTCAAAGAATGGTGGAGTCCACTAATGTTCTCTGCCTCAGCACCCCCAAGCTACGCAATGCAGACCTTATTTGATCCCACTGTGATGCTATCGAAAAATGCAAGAAACTCATTTTATGAGGAGCGCAAGACTCAACTTAAGTTAAGCCCGAGACCTCATCTGAATAGGTTTGTCTCTGTTCTTGTTGATTTGACTTGGGATTGCCCGCGAAAGCCGTAGTTCTTTAATTGCTTAGGAGAAGCGGCCTTATTTAGTTGCTAGACATAGGGCGATTAAGCTACTGTAGCCTCCCCCTATATGTTGTTCACTCAAAATACTTACAATGAAGCATGTAGCTCTACTTCATATCAATATCTTGAGATCCCGGCCAAGAGAAGATTCTGAAGAGCTTCCTTCGATCGTACTTAAAGAATAAGGCAAAGACCTTATCTTAGGAGCACTACGATAGGCCATCCACATAGTTTAAACATAATCCTGTAGCGAACAAAGACATTTCTGTCATTTGCTTCACGTCTAGGACTAGTACAAACTATTACAGGATCTAAAAGAACCTTCAATGGTGTATTCAAGTTTGTCGCTTATCCAGCATACCAGGCGAGATACTCAACGTGGGATCTTACCCATTGCTGAATAATACTTTCAAAGAGTTCATCGTCCCCATCATAAGTAACACGTAGGCCATCAATTTCTTTTTCACAGAAAGATTTTGGCTTTAAGTAGTCAATTATGATAGGCCTAATCCAACCAAGTTTGTATGAATCTACACAACCCATTTCTGGGAGTGTAAACCAAAACTCGATTGGAAAAGGTAGTAGGCCAGAAGGAGAGTGAACATTATGTCTCATCCATTTTCTACCTTTCCTAGGAAAAGTTGAATTTGAATAGACTCTATACCCTCCACCGCGTAAGCGTATAGAAGTCTGAAGATCGACTCCCAACAACGCAAAATGGAAAGCAGGAGCGAATCCACTAAAAATATTTAGAACCTTAAGAGGTACAGGAGAAAGATCTCTCTACCCTCGATTGGTAATAAACTTTTTAGCAAATTCGAGACAACCTCTGTCAGAAATAAGAGACTTCTCTTTCGAGATCTCTACTTCATAGTCGGTCATGATTTTTAGGTACTCTTCTGCCACCTTAGGATGACCTATTACTAAGTCATCACCAAGGATAGCATAGTCCAGGAATCTTTTTCCAGGCAAAGCTCTCCAGGCCGCTAACCACACCAAAGAGTGATGCGTTAGTGCGGCCAGGATGAGTAGAAACCCAGGGGCTGACCCTTTGTAAATCTGTAGACGAAAGCTTTCTTAGTCTTACTAGTATCTCTACTAGGGATGCGAAAAGAAACGTTCTGTAAAGCATCTGCCCAAGTATAGGGAAGATCTTCACCCATTAATCCTGCAAGCATTCTTGAGGATAAATGGATAGGTAAAGAGTCAGTAGTGGCTTTAAGGTTAAAGGAAAACAAATCCTTTAATCCCCGGATAGGTGCGGTTTGATTGTAAGTACCGTCTGTTGGTAACAACCTCAAATGGACATAGCCCAATCATGCAAAGGCTTAAACAACCTTTCAAGAATTGGGTTACAAATTGCAAACACCCGCACTTTTCCAACCCCTTCCAGCTTAATTCCAAAACGACCATTTTCTGCACGTGTTCGAGCGTACGACCACCAAATACGGTGAGCCGAACGGATCAAACGGTACAGAAATAGACCGAAATCTTCACCTTCTCGTTTGTCAGGAAGGATTGGTTTAACCCAACCGTCCTCAAGATACTTTGTCCGGGTTTTAGCCCAGGCATTTGCTATCTTACAAAGAAGTTCTGGTTTAAAAAGCATTATTAAAGCAGACGCATCCATAGGGAGCGTATGCCATAATGTTAACCGCTTATAACCAAAGGACGAAATCACCTCATGAGTGTCTTTTCTTGGCACAAAATGAGAATAAGGTCCTGAAGACCATGAGGGAAACATTCTGAATCCCAAATGGAGTGGAATTTTCTGGTAACCAGAGTAGGTGTATGCGTTTTGGTTGTATCTTTGTCATTAATTCTGACGTAATATCAACACATGCTTGACTAGGGTGATATCCGGGTATATGAATCGTTTTGTCCTTTAGTTTAGGGCCTCGCAACCATACAACCAGAAGTTTGTGTAACCCACAAAAGGTCAACACAAATTTGACCACTCTAGGATCTTTTCCAGCTCTTATTTCTTTTCTTAATTGAGCTGGAATAATCCGCGGTAAACCACATCTGGTTAGGGATATAGCGGTTTTCGTAGTTGGTTTTTGATCCATCTTTCCACCACATGAGATGTAAACTCACGTGTTTTAAATACTGGCCAAGAAAGAGAGGGCCAGACCGTCTATAAATCCGAATTCCCTCTCCACTCATAGAGAGCACGGCAAGACAGTAACCCTTCGTCAGCTTACCAAACACAACTAATTGAGCCTTTGACAGAAGGCCCATTAGTTGCCGTCTCTGTTCCAACAGAGACCGCCAGCCTCTCGAGCGCAAGCACTCCTTCATTAAAAAGAATTTGTTTAATATATTCATTTTATTTTAATGAAGAGAGTTGCCTGTGTCGAAAAGGCTCTCAACGTAACCGGGTAGTAGAGGACCCCTTAGGGGGGCCATAGCAAACCCTGGATGCGTGGCGCTTGGTGTGATGAACTCCAAGTCAGACTTTCTGATGGTTCTTCATTCCACCAGTGTCCTTAGGGTTGTCTTTATTATACATAGTATCCTCATGGAGTATGCCAATAAAGATGCCCACCTCGGTTAACACCGAACCAAACACCCATTTCGGAGTGCTCAGAACAACGCTAAGGTCTTGAAGAGCCTCACCAATCTACGGAATGATCCGTAGATTCCAGCGGCCTTATTTAGTAAATAAGCCTTTTCTTTCCTATCTCAAGTTATTCCCCGTGATCAACCTATGAGATCGCTTGCACGTCGCTCTCCTATATAATATATATGTGTCCCTCAGGGTAGAAGATATTGGCCACGGCAGCATAGTTTCGGGTGCATGTCGATGGTAGCATGAGAGCCCATGGTACAGTGAGTAGGCAAGTTGGTACGTCTTACTGACCTATAAGCCGAGTATCTTGCTCTTGCTCGGTTCAAGCCAGGGTTTCCCTCATCGGAATATGTTCTTTTGGCTTTCGTAGTGGTTGAGCAGACTTTTTCAGCCCTTCGGTTAAGCATCTGCTGACCGCCATGTCGTGCCGTTCATAGAGGGCATAGTCCTTTCATACGTCTTTATCTTAATGGCCGTAGAGCTCGCAATCTGGTACCTCTTTCCTAGACTGACCGGTGAAAATAAACGAGGGGCTAGTTCGTTCTGATCGCTATGTGGGTCACCCGTTGGCTCCTGCGAGTGGGCCGGCGGAAGGTGCCTTCCAACATTTATCTCAGTCTTCTACCGCCCAATCAGTCTACTCGCCAGCTTCTCCCTCTCAGGGAGCCTTATGAGATTGATTCAATATAATCAAAAATAGGGGACTCCCTAAAAGAAGTGGTGTGTGTGAACTAGAATGCCTTTCATTTAAAGAAAAGCGGATTCGAGCTTGCCCGCTGATGTAGCCGAAGCTATCACGACCGGATTCCGAAGCTGGAATCCGAAGAAATGGATCCGGAGCTGGATCGATGCTTAGAGGCCCGACGGGGATCCGGAAGGCGAAGGAGGCGGAGGCGAAGCCGAAGGTCCGAGGCCGAGAGGTGCTCAGTCGGTGGCTGGCTTGCTCCGGGAAGTCGGGGCCGAAGCTCCTTCGGCAGACGAAGGGGCGGCGGGAGACCGAGTCTCCTTTGTCTTGGGGGCAGCCGGCGCACGGCGTCGAGACCAGAGAAAGAAGTCCGAGGTCGGCGGCCGAGACCGACTCGGGAAGGTCTGCGATGATTCGAACCGAACTCCTGCAGGAGGGAAAGAAGAAGAAACCGGTCAGCAGGAGTCCCGGGCTTCGGCCCTTAGGAACCCCCTCCGACGGTCAAATTAGCTTCTGAAGATGATTCGATTCAGAAAGCAAAGAGTAGCTTTAATGCTTTTTGGACTATAGTCCTTTAGGGTCTCTAGGGCATAGAATTGCATACCTTTGGCAATAAATAGCGGTGTATTTATAGCAGAGGATAGAGGATGGTTAACGGTGGCAGCCGATATAGGACTAAACGCGGGCTTACTGGTAAACTGCCATAGTGCTTGGTCCGCCACCGGAGTGGGCCGGACTCGGCTATCGGGCCGAAGGGGGTTGGGCCGCTGATGGGCCGAAGCCTGCTGGGCCTTGGGCTGCCGTGCTGTTCCCGGGCCGTAGGCTGGTGGGCCGCTGACGGGCTGAAGCCTGTTGGGCCGGGAGCGACGGTGCCGCTTATGGGCCGAGGGCTATTGGGCTTGTTTTAATGGGCCGAATCGGATTCTGCCTCATCACATAGCTCCCCACTCTTGTCTTCCTCAGTTCTGAGATGGCGAGAGTATAGCCCGAAGCTTGTAGGGGAAGATCGTAACAGGTGCCTTACCCGAAGTTTTTCTGCTCCTTTTCTTTGAGAAGAGGATGCCCTCGGTCGGCCGAGGGCTAAGCGGTTGCTTCGTCTTCATTCAGAGTCGTGACGAAGGCTTTTGCCTCTGAAGGCGAAGGGCCGAGCCCTCTGACTCGTGCCAGGGTTCATTAAATGAACGGGATGGGCGTCGCTTCGCGAAGAAGCACGGGACACGCGTTGCGTATCCGGCCGCTCCGTAGAAAGCACAAAAGGATCCTGACCGCTCGCGGGTCGCGGATCGCCTCGGCTCTCTGCCCGAGGTTCTACTCGGATTGCCGCCGCTCCCTCTTCCGGCACGCGGATCGGTACACGTGGCAGTCATCCGAGTGGTCAGCCGAAGGGTCGGAGCGCTTTCGGCCGTTGATCGCTCTACTTCAAGTCCCGGAGCCTGCCCGTCATCATTGTCGAAGGACGGTACACGTGGCGGGCATCCGAGAGGAACGACGAGACGAAGGGGACGATCTCGGCCGTTGGCTTCGGCGGGAGGCGCTTTGGATGGAGCTTATAAATAGAAGCCCTCAGCAGAGCACTGTTCTTCTTCCTGCTGCTGCGCCTGCGTTGCTCTGCGATCACCCGAACTCTTCCTCCTCTCCGGCGAAAGGCCAGTTCTTTGAAGGCGTCGTCTGAGCTCGCCGGTCAATGTGGGAGGATCTCCATCCCTCGGAGTGCCTTGTTGGTGGAGCTGGGTGGCTCGAGAGGCTGCGCTCGGTCCAGGAGAGATTTCTTTCCCCATCCTGAGAGTAAGCCTCGACCTCCCTTCTCCTTTTCGCGACCTCATGGTCTGCAGCTCCTCTCCTAGCGAGATTACTCCTTCGGACGAGGAGTATACTCCTTCCCATTCCCCCAAGTCTTCTGTGTCATCTCCCTATACTCTTGACTCCCTCGCCTCTGCGATGTCTGAAGAGCCCGAGGCTTCCGGGGCCGAGGGGTCCGAGGCTCCCGGGGCCGAGGCCTCCGAGGAGGTCCGGAACCCGGGCCGGGCTTCCTCCTCGGGACGTCGCCGTCCCGACACTGCCTTGAAAGCGTCTTGCGTCCTTTCGGACGAAGAGGTTAGCAACCTCGCTTCTTACTTCCAGCTTCCTTCTTGGACGACCCTTTACCGGCCTGGCTCCACCACCAGGGCCAATACTCCCCGCCCGGGTTCCTTCTCTATCTATGTAGATAGTTTCCAAGCGGGCTTTCGTCTTCCTCTTCCCACTTTCGTCATCAATCTTCTTTGCTTCTACGGGCTGGCTCCGTCTCAGCTCTTTCCCAATTCCTGGCGTACCGTATACGGTTTCTTGGCCGTTTTCGCCCGTATACGGATCACTCCTTCCATCAACGTCTTCCGCTACCTCTTTAAAATCCAGAGGCAGAGGAGATCCGAGTGGTATTGCTTCGTCCCTCGGATCGGCCGAAGCATCTTCTCCGGGAAGCCCTCGTCCATCCATGGCTGGAAGAGCAAATTCATCCTTATTTCTCTGCTGGAGAACGAGAAGAGCGTGTGGCCCTTTCCTACCGAATGGGCGCCGCTGGCCGCAGGCCTCTCGGATCCTCCCGCTCTGACCTCCGTCTAGAGAACCCTCGTGGGCCACATCCAGATCATGGCCCCGTACAACATCTGGGGGCTTCTCAGTAATGCGGAGCGGTTGGTGAACGCCGGGGTATGGCCGGATCCTCAGTTCGATCCGGAGCGAGCCTTCCCTTACCTTCCTCCCGGGAATACTCCTCAGGGAAGCGAAGGAAGTGTTGCCGCTCCTCCGGCCGAAGCTCCTCCGGCTGACGTGGCTGCTGAAGTTTCGGCCGAGGGTAAGTCGGCTTTAAGTTGCAACCTCTCGTGTTATTTGTTTCTAACATCTTTCTCTTGCTTGCAGCAATGTCCGGGATCGAGGCCCTACTCGCCCGGATATCCGATCAGCGCGATCAAGGCCGGCTACCACCCCCGCAGGCGGCAGGTGGGTCTGGTCGAGGGGCAGGAGCTCCGAGGACTCGAGGCGGAGTTCCGAGGACTGCGGCCTCCACCGAGGGCCGTGCTACTGCCGCCGCTCTCGAGAGGGAGCGAAAAACCAAGTTCGCCGCCCGAAGGGGCGGCCGGTCGTCGAAACGGCCTCGGGAGGAGGAGCCCGAAGAGGCAGAGCCGGCTCCATTGATAAGGAGAACTGCCGGGGCCCGAAGTGCCGCAAGGCTGGGGTCTCCCGAGGCGCCGAGGGGCGACTCTCCTCCGGCCGCGATGGCAGGGGCGGAGGATGAAGGCGCCGGGTTGCAGGCGCCTCGCGCGCAGGAGCGCGAGTTGTGGGTCCCCCAGCCGAGGATCTACAAGGACGAGAGCATGGAGGACTCCCAGACGTGCCTCCGTCTGCTCCGCAGTCTCACTCTCCCTTCGGCTTTCGAAGAGCTAAAGGACCACTCGATCACTGACCTGGCGGCGATCAGCGCCCGGTTGACGGTCCAGGTAAGAAGCTTCTGAGTGTGCTTCAACTTGGCTTTTCCTTATCTTTAATTTTTTCTAATCCTTGTCTGCTTTCGGTCCGCAGGCCGCAGTTACGGGCAGTGTCCTGCTCCATCATCACGAGCTGCTCCGGAACAAACTCCTCCAGGCCGAGGGGGCGTCGGTATCGGCCGGTTCGGGCGAGGGCCCTTCGGCGGGGCCTGGTATCGAGCCCATGGTCGACGGGCTCGTGGCTGCGAACGCCCGGACGCGGGCACAACTGGAGGAGAGGGCAGCAGAGGCCCGTGCTTCCGCCGAAGCCAAGGTGAAGGCTGATCGGGAGAGGGAGAAGGCGGAGCGGGAACTTGCTGCTGCCCAGGCTGAGGTCCGGGCCCTTAAGGCCCAGATCCAGGACAAGGACTCCCGGCGGGCTTCGGAGAAGCGCCGCCATGCCGAGGAGGTAGCGGCTCTGAAGCAGGAGCTGGAGGAGGGGGTGGATTCGGCCGTTGCGGAATATAAGGCCGGCCCGGACTACGCCGTAGAGATAATCCAAGCTCAACTGCTAGCGGCCTCCTCGGTCTTCGACCTCGGGCTGGCTGTCGCCCAGAAGGCCTACCCGAGCGCTGACTTAACCGGGGTAGCTCTGCCGATGGGTGAGGAAGCCAAGGAGCTCCTATCTTGGTGGAAGGAGCTCATGGCTGAGAGGGCCTCGGCCTCAGCGCAAGGCGACGAAGCCGTACCCGCCGAGGAGGCCCCTGACGAGGCTGCCCCTCCTGATGCTGTTCAGATCGTAGATTCCCCTTCTCCGTCTCCGGGGCAAGCCGTAGCTGAGGTGGAGGAGGCCGCGGCCGAGGACTGATACGGGGGTCTGCCCCAGTTTTTATTTTTCTCCTTTTGTAAGCCTGCGGCCGAGTGGATGGCCGATTTTGTACTTCCCCTTTCTTGTGAATACATGGAATGTTTTTGGCTTTACCTTGATGTCTTGTGCATAATTGACCGAATCTGGTTTTCAGAAATCCGAGATCCTGTCGTCCGTTTGCTAGCTCGCAAGGCCGAGACCCGATGTAGATTCGGATAGAATATCGCTATAGATATTATGTGGCCGGGGCCTTTACTAACGCGGTTCGCACGATCCGAAGGGGATATCTTCCCGCTTCTAATGCGCTTCGTGTGGCCGAAGCCATGCCTGCTGCATAGACGGTCTTAGAAATACCTTGCCGCTCCCAATACGGTTTACATGGACTTAGAATACCATGCCGCTTCCCTATCGGTACGGGTTATTTGCGGGCTTAGAAGAACCATGCCGCGTCCTCATCCGAATTATATGGCCGAGAGCCATTCGTCGGATCAAAGGACTCGCGGATTTTTAGAAGAACCATGCCGCGTCCTGATTCGGATTATATGGCCGAGAGCCATTCGTCGGATCTAAGGACTTGCGGACTTTTGAACCATGCCGCGTCCTGATCCGGATTATATGGCCGAGAGCCATTCGTCGGATCAAAGGACTCGCGGACTTTTAGAAGAACCATGCCGCGTCCTGATCCGGATTATATGGCCGAGAGCCATTCGTCGGATCAAAGGACTCGCGGACTTTTAGAAGAACCATGCCGCGTCCTGATCCGAATTATATGGCCGAGAGCCATTCGTCGGATCAAAGGACGCGGACTTTAGAAGAACCATGCCGCGTCCTGATCCGGATTATATGGCCGAGAGCCATTCGTCGGATCAAAGGACTCGCGGATTTTTAGAAGAACCATGCCGCGTCCTGATCCGGATTATATGGCCGAGAGCCATTCGTCGGATCAAAGGACTCGCGGATTTTTAGAAGAACCATGCCGCGTCCTGATCCGGATTATATGGCCGAGAGCCATTCGTCGGATCAAAGGACTCACGGACTTTGGAACCATGCCGCGTCCTGATCCGGATTATATGGCTGAGAGCCATTCGTCGGATCTAAGGACTCGCGGACTTTTGAACCATGCCGCGTCCTGATCCGGATTATATGGCCAAGAGCCATTCGTCGGATCAAAGGACTCGCGGACTTTAGAACCATGCCGCGTCCTGATCCGGATTATATGGCCGAGAGCCATTCGTCGGATCAAAGGACGCGGACTTTAGAAGAACCATGCCGCGTCCTGATCCGGATTATATGGCCGAGAGCCATTCGTCGGATCAAAGGACTCGCGGATTTTTAGAAGAACCATGCCGCGTCCTGATCCGGATTATATGGCCGAGAGCCATTCGTCGGATCAAAGGACTCGCGGATTTTTAGAAGAACCATGCCGCGTCCTGATCCGGATTATATGGCCGAGAGACATTCGTCGGATCAAAGGACTCGCGGACTTTTAGAAGAACCATGCCGCGTCCTGATCCGGATTATATGGCCGAGAGCCATTCGTCGGATCAAAGGACTCGCGGACTTTTAGAAGAACCATGCCGCGTCCTGATCCGGATTATATGGCCGAGAGCCATTCGTCGGATCAAAGGACACGGACTTTAGAAGAACCATGCCGCGTCCTGATCCGGATTATATGGCCGAGAGCCATTCGTCGGATCAAAGGACGCGGACTTTAGAAGAACCATGCCGCGTCCGGATCCGGATTATATGGCCGAGAGCCATTCGTCGGATCAAAGGACTCGCGGATTTTTAGAAGAACCATGCCGCGTCCTGATCCGGATTATATGGCCGAGAGCCATTCGTCGGATCAAAGGACTCGCGGATTTTTAGAAGAACCATGCCGCGTCCTGATCCGGATTATATGGCCGAGAGCCATTCGTCGGATCAAAGGACTCACGGACTTTGGAACCATGCCGCGTCCTGATCCGGATTATATGGCTGAGAGCCATTCGTTGGATCTAAGGACTCGCGGACTTTTGAACCATGCCGCGTCCTGATCCGGATTATATGGCCGAGAGCCATTCGTCGGATCAAAGGACTTGCGGACTTTTGAACCATGCCGCGTCCTGATCCGGATTATATGGTTGAGAGCCATTCGTCGGATCAAAGGACTCGCGGACTTTTAGAAGAACCATGCCGCGTCCTAATCCGGATTATATGGCTGAGAGCCATTCGTCGGATCAAAGGACTCGCGGACTTTTAGAAGAACCATGCCGCGCCCTGATCCGGATTATATGGCTGAGAGCCATTCGTCGGATCTAAGGACTCGCGGACTTTGGAACCATGCCGCGTCCTGATCCGGATTATATGGCTGAGAGCCATTCGTCGGATCTAAGGACTCGCGGACTTTTGAACCATGCCGCGTCCTGATCCGAATTATATGGCCGAGAGCCATTCGTCGGATCAAAAGACTCGCGGACTTTTAGAACCATGCCGCGTCCTGATCCGGATTATATGGCCGAAACCATTCGTCGGATCAAAGGACCGGACTTATGAAAACCATGCTGCATCCTGATCCGGATTACATGGCCGTAGCCATTCGTCGGATCGAAGGATCTGCAGACTAGAGAAATCCGCGCCGCTCCGATCCGGTACTCATGGCCGGAGCCACTCTCGGATCGAGTTGCTGCGGACTTTAGAGATACTGCCGAACACAATCTTTACAAAGAAGACTTCCTTCACGCCTCCCGGCTAAATTCCGGGAGGTTAATTTACATGAAGTACCAAAGGTACTCCGTATTTTAGACTAGGGGGATGCGTGTCCGAAGGGGTCCCTAATCCGTGAGCCCCTTGGTCGCTTCCGTTTACAAACTCAGTCGTTTTAGAGGTATGGCTGGGGATCTCTTCGGATGTTGCCTTACTGCTCCGAGGGCTTCCGGTTATGCCTCTTTCGAGGCTATTCCTACCGGTACAGTGGCAATCGGCCCTCTCTGATGAGGCGATCTATTTCCTCCCGAAGGTGCCGGCATTCATCAGTCGTGTGGCCGGTATCCTGATGGTATTCACAATATCTACTAGGGTCCCTTCGGCGAGGATCAGTTTTGAGGCGCTGTGGCCGTCGGAGCATATGCTTCACCTCCGTAAGTATTTGGGAAGGGGGAGCACTTGGCGGTAGGTGCCGTGGTTGCGGACCCTGTCGCTTTCTTCGGTTCCGCTCCCTTCGATATCGCCTATGTGAAGGTTCTTGATTTGCAGGTTGAGGGCGAGCTGCTAGAGGGGCAAGTGGTGCCGAGGGCTCGTTGCTCACCGAAACGGCCTCGTCGGAAAAGACTCGTGAAGGGGCTGGCCGAAACCTCTCATCTTGAACAGGGCAGAAGAGAGGAAGTGGTGCTTGGTGGGGGAGCTGGCTCAGTACCCCTATGCACTGGGCCGTGGCAGATACCACATCTGGCAAGAGCGCCAGAGAAGTAACGGTGGCAGCCAGTGTCGTCATCTGCTGCTAGAGCACTCCTATCTGGTCGTCTCCTGTGGCGGGAGATTCCTGTACGACTGGCAGAGTCGTGCACGGAGGAGCAGACGGGGCGCCTTCGGAGGGAAGTGGCCGTGCTGAAGCTTCCCGTGTTTCTGCTTCGCTCTGTCCGGATCGTCGGGTGACAAGTCGTTGAGACATGACTTGTTTTGTTGGTTTCCCACAGACGGCGCCACGTGATGTAGCCGAAGCTATCACGACCGGATTCCGAAGCTGGAATCCGAAGAAATGGATCCGGAGCTGGATCGATGCTTAGAGGCCCGACGGGGATCCGGAAGGCGAAGGAGGCGGAGGCGAAGCCGAAGGTCCGAGGCCGAGAGGTGCTCAGTCGGTGGCTGGCTTGCTCCGGAAGTCGGGGCCGAAGCTCCTTCGGCAGACGAAGGGGCGGCGGGAGACCGAGTCTCCTTTGTCTTGGGGGCAGCCGGCGCACGGCGTCGAGACCAGAGAAAGAAGTCCGAGGTCGGCGGCCGAGACCGACTCGGGAAGGTCGGCGATGATTCGAACCGAACTCCTGCAGGAGGGAAAGAAGAAGAAACCGGTCAGCAGGAGTCCCGGGCTTCGGCCCTTAGGAACCCCCTCCGACGGTCAAATTAGCTTCTGAAGATGATTCGATTCAGAAAGCAAAGAGTAGCTTTAATGCTTTTTGGACTATAGTCCTTTAGGGTCTCGAGGGCATAGAATTGCATACCTTTGGCAATGAATAGCAGTGTATTTATAGCAGAGGATAGAGGATGGTTAACGGTGGCAGCCGATATAGGACTAAACGCGGGCTTACTGGTAAACCGCCATAGTGCTTGGTCCGCCACTGGAGTGGGCCGGACTCGGCTATCGGGCCGAAGGGGGTTGGGCCGCTGATGGGCCGAAGCCTGCTGGGCCTTGGGCTGCCGTGCTGTTCCCGGGCCGTAGGCTGGTGGGCCGCTGACGGGCTGAAGCCTGTTGGGCCGGGAGCGACGGTGCCGCTTATGGGCCGAGGGCTATTGGGCCGCTGATGGGCCGAAGGCTCCCTGAGGGCCTTGCGCTGCTGCTGCGGGGCTGAACGGGGTTTGGGCTTGTTTTAATGGGCCGAATCGGATTCTGCCTCATCACCCGCTCTAACTCTTCTTTTGCTGCCGGCCTTCGAGAGCCTTTTTTGTGCATCTAAGACTGAAAAGAGTGATGTGAAAGAATGGCACAGTCATTTCTCTTCTCGCTTTCTTTCCAGCACGGGGATTCGTCCGACTTACCGCTAGCCAACATTTTCTTTTTTATTCATCGGAATTTCTCTCTTCGTTTTCTCTGCCTCTTTTTAGACTAATGATGTTCCCATGGTTCGTCGATTACCTGATTTTCACATTTGCGAGTGACATATAATAGTAATAGATGCCGAGATCGATCTTGTTCCATCTGCGTCTGCACTCTTTCTATTAGTGAAAGGCTCCATCCTAACTGTCGAAAGCTGTCAAATTCAAAGTGCTAACATGCTTTTCCTACTACTCCTACTAGGCGAAATGGCCCTACTTCGGAATTGACTTGCTAACAGCCTTTATCTAAAATATGCAAACCCTTCTCTTCGGAAAGAGCTGACTTTTGATGGCATGAGCTTGTTCAGTCCCACAGTGGATTCGATGCCCTCCATACAAGCAGCCGCCCCTGACTGGATTCATCGGAGATTGACGGGTGTGATCGCATTCTTTTGAAAGGGTAGCGGGCTAATGCCGTGAGTGGAATTAGGCCTAGGCGGACTAGATAAGAGTCAGAGCCAATTCACATTTTCTGGATCGATCACCCGCAGTGGAAGAAAGAGGCCACACGATCCCTAGCTAAAAAGGCAACCGCCTCTTATGGTTGGTCCGTTTAGCCATTCCTCCATCCATCACATCCATCGTCGGTTTCGATTGAGCAACTAGGTATTGCACCGTCACCTTTCCGCTCTTGTTCTACCCGGTCTAATCTAAGAAGATGTGCCAAAGAGCTTATTCGAGAACAAGCCCTTCTTTCACAAACAACCTATCCGCTCTTCCTGGATGGAATCCAGCCTTGCTTCGAGGCAATGAAACTGGTCTCAGTTGCTTTAGCTGCTTCCTCTGGGCATCCACCCGCAAAGAGAAGAGCTGATTCTTCCCGTCTATGAATCCAAACCCCCCGAGCAGCTTGCAATTGATCCCTTTCTGCTCTCTTTCCTGCTTTCGATTATAAAGCGCCTTTCAACTCGTCCCTTGTACTGCCCAAGGAAATTCGACGATGCTAGATCTCGTGTAAGCCAAGCCCCTCGTTCGACATTCATCCTATTCGTGAACAACTGACGCTATTTGCAGTAGAGAAGTGGGCACTAAAAAGCTGAAAAGCGAGGGTGATAGTTAGTATAGGGAGCACCCCTTCCAGTTCCTGTTAGGGATCGAGACCGAGTTTACCTTTTTTCTTTATTCTACAATTGAGCTTGTTTAAGAACTAGAAATGCAAGGCGAGCAGAGGGAGAGAAGAAAGAGAATGAGATTCGATCCTATGGACAGACCCTTCTTTCGTATGGATACTCCTATCAAGACTAGCTTGAAGGCCTTCGCAAGGGAAAAGTACTCGCCAGAGAAGCAAGCGAAATCAATGAAGTCGTCAATAAAAACCTTCACTTCAGGGGCCAGCTAGCGGTCAATCTCTTTAAGCCACGGATAATAACAGACTGATAACACTCCTAACTTCATATCTTCCCTGGGACTCAACTACTAGTCCGAAAGCCAGAAGCCGAAGGAAAATGAGACTAGCTAAGACTAGGGAAAGAGCGGCTAGCTGATAGAGATGGGTTCGCTCTTTTTTTCACTGAGAGCCGCAAAGGCGAATACCACTACCTTAGCTCCCTCCTTTGCTGATAGAGCGTCATAACATAAGTCGGATGCAGGGGGCCTCAGAAGATTGGCAGAGGGTAGATGGTTGATAGCTTAGGTTTAGCAACAAAACCAATTTTTTGATGGTCCTTTCATATCGTATCATAATGAAATGACAAGGCAAAAGAGATGGGCTGAGTCTAGCTTGGGACGAGGCTTAGAGAAAGGTAGTTTGCGAGAGAGATGGCCAAGCAGTTCTTCAGATCAGCAACTCGGCGGATAGAGAGCTTGAGCCCAATGGACTGATTATTGATGAATCTCGCTACCTCTTAGCTAGAGACTGGGAGAGAGATTTTCGACATAGCTAGCTAGAGAGGGAAATTTCTGCGCATATGGACTTGCCAACCTAGCCAGGGCTGAATATCAACTTAGTACAGTCTGAAGAGATCCGCCAGAGTTCATTACTTCTTTACTCTTTTTAGATCTAGTGGATCTTGCCCTCCCACCCCTAGGCGGTGTCAAAGGACCTGACGCTCGTAGCTGAAGGTCTGCTTCATCGACTCTTCTTTCTATCGGTGAACGTAGGAGTACTGGCACTGCCATACCGCCACTATTTTTTGATTCTATAACTAAGTCAGTCACGGTACGAATCCTTGTCTTGTCTGGCAGTTGGATTAAATCCTTCCAATCAAGCAAACGCGTGGCATCCCTTTCATTTCTAGAACCAGAAGCGAGAGAGGTGGGACTAGAGACAGTTTTTCTGTTTTACTTACCTCCTACCCGCAGCTTTCCTTCGCTTGGATCCATATCAAGGAGCAAAGCTACCAACTACTTTTCTTGAGATTCATTTTCGAATGAGTCACAGATTATCCTGGCCTAGATACAGTGAAAGCATTCTTGTCGATTCGAATAACATATCCATAAAAAGGCGTGGATTCATGGGTTGTACATTGAGATCCTGTGCCAGTGGAGGCAAAGGCATCTGAGGCAGCAGTAGGGACGGAGGCAGTTGATCCATAAGCAAATGTGACTGATCTAAGCGCGTCAAGATTGAAGCACGTAACAAGACAAATGTACCACTCACCACAGTGAAATGGAAAAATGTGCTTTCTGGTGCGTAAAGTCAAGGTCGTTTTTTACCTCTCATTCCATCCCGATCAAGCACACGCACCTGTTTAATAACCCATTAAAGAAAAGCACAGATCTCAAGCGAGTAGTTGACCTTTTTTATTAAAACCCTTTAAATGATCCTATATGGTTTACCATTTATCCGTTAGTGAACCTACCAGAGATTTATAAAGCAAGGGGGAACGAAAAGGAGGCTGCAACCTAGTTAGAGATAGAGAGTCATCCGCCATTTATTCCATTCGAGCTGGTGTTCAAAATCGAGTAGCCGTCAGTTGATCGCTTAGCAGCGGCGTAATCTTTCTATATAAGAGATTAGCTGCCTTTCGCTCATAAGGGATGGGTGCAGATCCGGTTCAAGGGGTCTCAGAATAAACTCCTTTTTTATTGACATTAGCATCGAACCATATTATCATGGGATCAACGTCTGTTAGAAGCACACATTTTTCGGCTTTGTAGACACCGTTTTTGTGTTATAGCAGCTGGAGAGGAGAAGGCATGAATTAAGGTAGGGATTAGGCTATTAGAGCACAGTAGTGCGGCGGCCGTAGCTTTAAAGCAAGAGAAATGCCGGATTGGTTGCGAAACGAAGCGTAGCAAGATCTATTGTTGTTCCGCAGTTCAAAGAAAATAACATGGAACGGAGTGACGAAGTTCGGAGAACAAGGAAGTTGGAATGCAAGAGATGACCAGCTTAGAACTCGGCATCCCAATGAACAGCTATTCGTCTTCTTTCTAAGTACCCTTTCTGGAAAAAAAGAACCTAGAGCTAAGGTGGTCGGTGGCCTAAGATAGACCCTACCAAAGGATTGGGATGGGATCAGACTAGCCCAATAGGACTACATTCAGAGGCTACCAGAAAAGGCCATGTCCAGGAGATGAGGTTGAAGGCAACTTAGAAAGGACTAGATAAAAGAGACTTTGAAAATCATGGTAAAAAAGAAACTTCAAAATACTAATTGAAGTATGAAAAAGGCTGAAGGACGGGCCAAAAAGAGTATGGCAAGCCAATCACTGGCCCGTAGACCAATTGACAGCCTGAGGAGAAGTCAACGAGCCAGATAAAAAAGCAGGAGAGAGGTATTGAATAATCGAAAGCAATAGTTGACTATTGGATTAAGGTAAATCTAGATTTGAGTACAATGCGTGGAGATATGTAGGGTACCCAACGGAGTCAAGTCAAACTTACCAATCAATGTCGAGGGCTTTGCCTAGCTCACCCTTCCCTTTAGTAACGAACTGTTATAGACCAACCGTCAAGCTAGGTCAGCGAAGATAAAAAGAAAAACCGGTAAGCCGATCCATGAAAGGAGGGAAGGTGACTGGTGCTGATCCATCAGGAACAAGTGAGTAAGCCTTATTCGATTCCAAAGCAAACACATAGTTGTAGCTTTAGCGCGCACTTTACAACAAAAACAAGACAAAAACAAAGAAGCTAAGCGCGAACAGAAGCATCCGTATCAGAAAAAGCTAAAGCCGAACCAGACGCTGAAGAGGGGAAGAGTTCTAACAACCGTGATCCCGATTCTGAGTCTTTTGACGGCTTTTCAAAATCTAAAACTTATGAAGCATCAGATGAAGCGAGAGCTAGCGTTTTAGCGGGCAGAGGATTGAGTTTCTTTTTTACCAAACCCAGAAGATGAAGCTACTGAGATCGAAAACATGAGGTTCGACACCTTACCTAATCCGAAGCAGCACCGTTGGCTCTATTCTATGGTCTAAGGGAAAGCCGCCCACTTTCGCGGCTTTCTAGGGCCTTTCCTTGATGAAGGAACCGAAGTAGAGTGAGTGAGACCAACCTTTTGGGAACATCATATAGCAGTTGCCCTTGTTGATAGAAAGTGCCGGAAAGCGTGTGTGCTCCCTGCCCAGCCCCTGACTTTGTATTTTTGACTGAAACAGGAAAATCCTGTACCTTATTGATGTAGCCGAAGCTATCACGGTCGGATTCCGAGATTGGATCAGGTCGAAGAAGAGGACCGACGGGGATCCAGAACGATACGAGGGCGGACACGAGGCCGAAGATCCGAAGCCGAGAGGTTCCCGGGCGAAGGCTTGCCGAGGGCGAAGCCGAGACTCCTTCGGCCGAGGCGGACCGGCCGACGAAGGGCGTCGAGACCGGAGGGAGAAAACCCGAGGTCGGTGGCCGAGACCGACTCGGAGAGGTCGGCGAAGATTCAAACCGAAGCCCCTGCAGAAAGAGGAAGAGGAATCGGTCAGTAGGAGTCCCGGGCTTCGGCCCAAAGGAACCCCCCCCGACGACTAAGTTAGCTTCTGAAGAAGATTCGATTCAGAAGAGAAGGAAGAAGAGGCAACTCTAATGCTTTTGGGCGTTGTCCTTGGTCCAGAAGACATACCTTTGGTAATAAATAGCTTTGTATTTATAGCGGAGGATAGAGGTTGCTTAATGGTGGCACCCGATATATGACTATGTTTTTGGTTTACTGATAAACCGCCATAGCGCCTGATGTAACCGAAGCTATCACGAACGGGTTCCGAGAATGGAACCCGAAACCGGATTGGATCGATGAAGAGAAACGACAGGGATCCGGAGCGAGACGAGGACAGACACGGGGCCGAGGATCCGAAGCCGAGAGGTGCCCGGGCTAAGGCTCGCCGGGAGCAAAGCTGAGACTCCTTCGGCCAAGGCGAACCAGCCTGCAGAAGGCGTCGAGACCGGGGGGAGAAGACCCAAGGTCGGTGGCCGAGACCGACTCGGAGAGGTCGGCGAAGATTCAAACCGACGCCCCTGCAGAAGGAGGAAAAGAAGAAGAACAGGTCAGCAGGAGTCCCGGGCTTCGGCCCTAAGGAACCCCCTCCGACGGCTAAGTTAGCTTCTGAAGAAGATTCGATTCAGAAGAGAAGGAAGAAAAAGCAGCTTTAATGCTTTTTTTTTTTGGACTGTTGTCCTTGGGTTCAGAAGACATACCTTTGGTAAAAAATAACGGTGTATTTATAGTGGAGGATAAAGGTTGCTTAATGGTGGTAGCCGATATAGGACTATGTTTCTAGTTTACTGATAAACCGCCATAGCGCCTAACCCTCCCACCGGAGTGGGCCGGATATGGCTACTGGGCCGAAGGTGGGGGCCGCTGTTGGGCCGGATGCCGCTTAGTGGGCTGAAGCCTACTGTGCCGAGGGCTGCTGGGCCGCTAACGGGCTGAAGGATTCCGGGTCGCTGATGGGCCGAGGACCACTGGGCTGCTGTTGGGCCGAGGGCTGCTGGTGGGCCTATAGCCTTGTATTTATAGCGGAGGATAGAGGTTGATTAATGGTGGCAGCCAATATAGGACTACGTTTTTTGTTTACTGATAAACTGCCATAGTGCCTGATGTAGCCGAAGTTATCACGAACGGGTTCCGAGACTGGAACCCGAAACCGAATCGGATCAATGAAGAGAACCGACGGGGATCCGGAGCGAGACGAGGACGGACACGGGGCCGAGGATCCGAAGCCGAGAGGTGCCCGGGCTAAGGCTCGTCGGGAGCAAAGCCGAGACTCCTTCGGCCGAGGTGAAGCAGCCTGCGGAAGGCGTCGAGACTGGGGGGAGAAGACCGAGGTCGGCGGCCGAGACCGACTCGGAGAGGTCGGCAAAGATTCAAACCAACGCCCCTGCAGAAGGAGGAAAAGAAGACGAACCGGTCAGCAGGAGTCCCGAGTTTCGGCCCTAAGGAACCCCCTCCGACGGCTAAGTTAGCTTCTAAAGAAGATTCGATTCAGAAGAGAAGGAAGAAGAAACAGCTTTAATGCTTTTTTTTTTTGGACTGTTGTCCTTGGGTCCAGAATACATAACTTTGGTAATAAATAGCCGTGTATTTATAGCGGAGGATAGAGGTTGCTTAATGGTGGTAGCCGATATAGGACTATGTTTCTAGTTTACTGATAAACCGCCATAGCGCCTAACCCTCCCAACGGAGTGGGCCGTATATGGCTACTGGGCTGAAGGTGGGGGCCGCTGTTGGGCCGGATGCTGCTTAGTGGGCTGAAGCCTACTGGGCCGAGGGCTGCTGGGCCGTTAACGGGCCGAAGGCTTCCGGGCCGCTGATTGGCCGAGGACCACTGGGCTGCTGTTGGGCCAAGGGCTGCTGGTGGGCCTCTATTGCTGCTGTTGGGCTGATCTTAGTGTTGGGCTTGTTTAATGGGCCGAATCGGATTCTGCCTCATCACATAGTCCCCCACTTTTGTCGTCCTCATTTTTATGAGATGGCGAGAGTAAAGTCCGAAGCTTCTTCGGGAGAGTAATATGGTATGGGCTTCGTCTAAAACCTTTGCTTTGCTTTGTTTGTAAGAAAGACTGCCTTAGGTGGGCCGGGGGCTTGGTGACAAACAACCTCGTCTTAGGCCGGGACCCTATTATTGGTACCTTTGTCTCAGGCCGAGACTTGGTGATGGATGCCTTCGTCCCCATTTGCGAAAGGGCGAGTCCTTAGGGTGTGTCAGGACATCTGAAAAAGGGTGGAAAAGACCTCGGGCTTCCCGCCTTCACGGTCGTGTCGTGAGAAATACAGGACACATGTTGCGCATCTGGCCGATTTGCCGGAAGCACAAAAAGATCCCAGTCGTTAACAGTGATCACGCGGATCGCATGTCACTTCGACTTTCTACTCAAGATTTCACTTGGATCGGCGCCTCTCCTGCTTTCGGCACGAGGATCGGGACACGTGGCGAGCATCCAGATGAACAGCCGAAGGGTCAGGCCGCGTCCGACCATCGATTTCATCCTCTCGATCCGGTAGCCCGTCCGTCATCATGCCGAAGGATGGGACACGTGTCGCTCATCCGAGCAGAGCGGTGCCGATGAGGGGGAAGATCTCGGCCGTTGATCCGGCGCGGAATGCCTTCATGTTTTCCTATAAATACTAACCCCTCTCCCCAGGGCACTGTTCCGCTTTCCTCTCCCCCTTGCGTCTGTGCTTCCCTGCGATCAGCTCCCCTAAATTTTCTTGCTTCACCGGCGGAGAGCGAGCCATCGAGGGTGTTTGAGGGCGCCATGTCCGTCACCGGGGAGCTCTTTGTTGCCGGAAATCGTTGCCGGGGAACTCTCTATTGTTGGAGAGGCCATTATCAGTCGAGGAGACTTTCTTTTTGAGGGTAAGCCTCAATTCTCCTTCTCTGCTCTGTGATTCATGTCCAGTAGCTCCCCTTCGGCTGAGAGTAGCTTTTCAACCGAAGGCGGTTCTTCTTGCTCTTCGTCCAGACCTCCCCAGTCTTCCTTGTTATCTCCTTTTTCTTCAAACTCCTTTGCTTCTGCTATGGCGGACGAGGCTGAGACGCTTCCGGCTGCAGAAGCCGAGGCAGTTCCTACTGTCTCCGAACCTTCTACTTCCGGCCGTCGCCCGGCCGAGACGGTTTTGGACGTAGTTAGTGTCAAGATGATTCCATCTTGGATGATTCCCTTTCGGCCCGGGAAGAGCACCAGGGCCAACTCTCTTCGGCCTGGTAGTTTCTCTATCTATGAGCAGAGCTTCCAGGCGGGCTTTCGTCTTCCCCTTCATTCCTTTGTTATCAAACTTTTGTGTTTCTATGGACTGGCCCCGTCCCAATTCTTTCTGATTTCTTGGCGGACAGTCTACGCCTTCTTGGCCATACATTCTTATCTCGAGACCATCCCCTCGGTTGTCTTCCGCTACCTTTTCAAGATACAACTGCAGGGGAAGTCTTGTTGGTATTGTTTCATCCCCCGCTTCGATGGGGTATCTTTTCTAGGAAGCCCTCGTCCATTCATCATTGGAAGAAGGGCTACTTTTTCGTTTCTCTCCTGGAGGAGGAGAAGAGCGTGTGGCCCTTCCCCACTGAATGGGCACCTTTGGCCGAGGGCCTCTCCGATCCGCCTTCCCTCAACCCTGAGCAGCTTGACGTCGTGCACCTCCTGGAAGCCGACGCTCCGTACGATATTGCGGAGCTCTTCGAGGACGAGGAGAGGCTCGTACAGATGGGAGCTTGGCCAGATCCGACGTCCTCTCCTCCTTGAGTCTCCCCTTATCTTCCTCTCGAAGATATTCCGGGAGAGGCAGAGGGAGCTGTCGTGGTTGAGTCTCCGGCCGAAGCCCTTCCTTCCGCCGAAGCCGCGGCCGGGGGTAAGTCGGTCTTGAGTCGAAGAAAGTTACATACTTTAAGTCGTTGCTTACCCTCTTTTTTCTTTCTGTCTGCAGAAATGTCTGGACTTCGGGGATTGCTCGGCTGACTCTCTAAGCAGTCCGGGCAGTCCAAACTGTCCCAGCCGCAGGCGGCGGAAGGAGGGACGGCTGGCGGGGTTGCGGCCCCTAGCGCCCGGGCTACGAGGCAGACGGCGGCTTCTGTTGAAGGCCGCGCTGCTGCTGCTCGAAAGAGAGAGGCAGAAGGGTAAGTCGGTCGTTCGAGGGAGCGGCCGACCAGCGAAAAGGAGCCGGGCGGACGATCCCGGCGAGAAGGAATCCACCCTGGCAGCCAAGAGGCCTGTCGCGGCGCGAGGCGCCCTGCTTTCGTCGCCTCCCGAACCGCCGAGGGGCTCGGCGATTCTCCTTCGACCACCGGAGTCGGGACGGAGAACCTCTCATTCCCCTTCGGGGAACGCATATGTCCCAGGAGTACGCACACGAACCTTGGCGCCCGGACGTCGAGGTTTTTGCGGACGAGAGCCTGGAGGACTCTTGGACGTGTATGCGCCTCGCCCATGGCTGGACTCTTCTGCGGGCCAGGGACGAAGTCAAGGAGCTTTCTTCGAAAGGCTTATCCTTGCAGTGCGTCCGACACGCTGTCTAGGTAAGATTTCCTTCGTCTTCTTCTTTTACTCATTATTTTCTTTTGCTGTCTCGGGCTTATCTCTCGTTTTCTGCCTTCGGTGGTAGGCCGTGGTTATGTGCGGAGCCCTCACTCACCGCCAGGCCGCCATTCAGCAGAAGCTCTTGGACATCGACCGGGCTTGGGATTAGCTGGCCTCGGGCAAAGTGGCCACGATGCAGTGTGATCTCGAGGCCAACGTCGACGTCCTTCTTGGGGGCCAATGCTCGGATGCGGGCCGAGCTGGTGGAGCAGAAGGAGGTGATTTGCATTGCCTCCGAGGCCAAGACGAGGGCCGAGACGGAGAGGGAGAAGGACGAGAGGGAACTGGAGAAGGCCCGGGCCGAGGTCGCGTCCTTGAAGGCCGAGATTCAGGACAAGGCCAAGGAACGGGACGAGGAGCGCCGCCGCCATGCCGAGGAGGTATCGGCACTGAAAGCTGATATGGAGGCCAGGGCCAAGGAAGCCGAAGACGTCGCTCGTACAGCCGTGACGAGCTATAAGGAAGGGCCTGAGCTTGCCGAGGAGATGATGGAGGCCCGAGTCCAAGCGGCATCGTCCATGTTCGCTCTGGGGCTAGCCATCGCTCAGAAGGCGTGTCCGGCCACAGATTTGACCGGCATCGGCTACCCGACAGACGAGGAAGGCGACGAGCTTTTGGCCCGGTGGCAAGGGTTAAGGCCGAAAAAGCTCCGGTTCCTGCGGAAGGTGACGCTGCCGAACCAGTTGAAGCCTCTCCTCCAGCGTCTCCTGGACATACTCCCGTTGATGTGGACGGCAATGACGCCGAAGCTAGTACGGGGGCTTGTCCCAATTTTTGTTTGCTTTTTGAGATGCCGCGGCTAGGCGTATGGCCTATTTTTGTACTTGTTCATATATGAAAAGTATTCTGCTTCACTTACATTTGCCTCAGTGCCTGAATGAATGACTGAGTCTGGTTCTTTTTGTGGCTGAAGCCATGCCGCTCCCGATTCGGTTTGCATGACCGAAGCCACTCCTGGTATGGTTTGTGCGGACTTAGAGAATAATGCCGCTCCCGATACGGTTTGCATGGCCGAAGTCACTCCCGGTACGGTTTGCACAGGCTTAGAGAACGATGCTGCTTCCGATACGGTTTGCATGGCTGCAGCCACTCCCGGTACGGTTTGCATGGACTTAGAGAACAATGCCGCTCCCAATACGGTTTGCATGGCCGAAGCCACTCTCGGTACGATTTGCACGGACTTTAGAGAACAATGCCGCTCCCAATACGGTTTGCATGGCCGAAGCCACTCCCGGTACGGTTTGCACGGACTTAGAAAATGATGCCGCTCCCGATACGGTTTGCATGACTGAAGCCACTCCCGGTACAGTTTGCGCGGACTTTGAGAACAATGCCGGACATGATACTTCAAAAAAGAAGATATTTATTCATGACTTCCGGCTAAATTCCGGGGGAAATGACTTACATGAAGTAGCGCCGAAGGCGTTTCACATTCCAAGTACGAGGGAGAGGTTGGCCCGAAAGGGTCTCCAGTCGATAGGCCCCTCGTCGGATCACTTCGTTTATGCGATAAGGTCCTTCCCAGTTGGGAGAAAGCTTCCCTACGGCTTCGGCCGGCTTAGACGCGTGAGCGTTCCTCAACACGAGGTTCCCGGCCTCAAAGCTTCGGGGCTTCACTCGAGTGTTGTGGTATCTTGCCATGCGCTATTGATAAGCCGCCAGCCGAATGCGAGCTTGATCCCTTGTTTCTTCTATAAGATCAAGATGATCTTTTAGGGCTTCCTCATTAGTCTTCGGATCATGAGCAAGAACTCTCGGTGAGGAAAGGCTGACTTCAATAGGAATAACGGCTTCTACCCCATAAGCCATTCGGAACGGGTTTTGCCGGTGGGGGCTCGGCTTGTTGTCCGATAAGCCCACAGAACGCTCGGCAGCTCTTCCACCCATCTGCCCTTGGCCTTGCTGAGGCAAGTCTTCAATCCTCGTAACAGGCTTCGGTTAGTAACCTCGACTTGGCCGTTTGTCCGAGGGTGTGCTACCGACGCGAATTTGTGGAGAATGCCAAAGCTGGCGCAGTTGTCTTTAAACCGGTGGCTATCAAATTGTTTGCCGTTGTCTGAGATAATTGCCCGGGAGATGCCGTATCGGCAAATGATGGACTTCCACACGAAGTTCCATGCATTGCTATCGGTTATGGATGCGAGGGGTTCTGCTTCTACCCACTTAGTGAAATAGTCCACTGCCACAATAAGGAACTTCCTCTGGCCAGTGGCGATGGGAAAGGGCCCTAGGAGGTCAATTCCCCACTGGGCAAAAGGCCAGGGATCTGATAGAGGAGTCAGAAGGGTCACTGACTGGTGGATGAGGGAATTGAACCTCTGGCACTGATTGCAGCGGCGGATGAGGGCAGTCGCGTCCTCTCGAAGCGTCGGCCACCAGTATCCTTGCCTCAAAAGCTTGTGAGCCAAGGACCTTCCTCCTGCGTGTGCTCCGCAGATCCCTTCATGTACCTCCCGAAGTGCATAATCAGCCTTTGCCGGGCCGAGGCATCGCAGGAGTGGCCGGCCGAAGGATTTTTTATATAATAGCCCTTCTGTTGAGGAGGAAGTGGGAAGAGCGCTGCCGAACATGTCTTGCTTCCTTCGGATCGGACGGGACTTCCTCTCGTAGGAGGAAAGCGATTAGGGGAGTCATCCAGGTTCTTCGGATTCATTCACTTGCATGACCTCGGATTCTTCGAGACTTGGCTCGGCCAGTTCTTCTACGAGGATCATTCGGCCACCTCCCCTGTCCTGAGTTGATGCTAGACAGGAAAGAGCATCGGCTCGAGCTTTCTTGGCCCGGGGGATCCGCACAATTTCATATGAATTGAATTGAGCAAGGATCTTGCGGGTTACCTGGAGATAGGACGTCATTAATGCATCCCGTGCCTCGTACACCCTGGTAATTTGATTGGCGATTAGCTGAGAGTCGCTGAATGCTTTTATGTTCTGTGCTCCGAGCTTTCTAGCGGCCCGAAGGCCGGAGATGAGGGCTTCGTATTCGGCGGCATTGTTGGTAGCCGGGAAGGAGAAGCACAGCGCATACTCCATGATGACCCCTTCTGGAGACGCCAAGATCCATCCGGCGCCGCTACCCATAGAGCACGCGGATCCATCGACGTAGAGTCGCCATTCGTCTGCCGAAGGCGGAGGAACCGAAGCACCTTCGACCTCGGCGATGAAGTCAGTTAAAGCCTGAGCTTTTATTGCCGTCCGCGGTCCATAAGAGACGTCGAACTCTCTTAGTTCGATTGCCCATTTTGCCAGCCTACCGGATACTTCTGGCCGGGAGAGAACTTGCCTCAAAGGTTGATTAGTGAAGACCTTTATTGAATGGGCAAGGAAGTAGGGCCGGAGCCTTCTTGCGGATAAGACAAGTGCTAAAGCCAGCTTTTCAAGAGCCAGATTCCGAAGCTCTGCTCCTTGGAGGACTCAGCTTATATAGTAGACAGGCTTCTGAATGCCGTCTTGTTCCAAGACGAGGACGGCGCTGACAGCTGCTTCAGATACTGCGAGATAGAGAAACAGCTGCTCTCCATGGACTGGCTTGGACAGGACGGGAATGTTGGAGAGATAGACTTTCAGCTGCTTGAAGGCTAATTGGCATTCGTCTGTCCAGGAAAAGCTATTGGTCCTCTTTAGCAGCTTGAAGAAAGGAAAACAGTAATCCACTGCCCTTGACATAAAGCAGCTTAAGGCGGCAATTCTTTCGTTCAGCTTTTGGACCTCTCGGACGTTGGCCCATTTGAATGATAGCCGAAACCTTCGTGGGATTAGCTTCCACCCCTCGGCGAGTGACCATATAGCCGAGAAACTTCCCGGAGGCCACGCCGAAGGCGCACTTAGCCGGATTTAGCTTCATTTTATACTTGCACACAGCAGAAAATGTCTCGGCCAAATCTGTCAAATGGTTTGCAGCGACGTGGCTTTTCACCAGCATGTCGTCGATGTAGACGTCTATATTACTGCCGAGCTGTGGAGCAAATATCATGTTGATGAGACGTTGATAAGTTGCTCCTACATTCTTCATGCCGAACGGCATCCGAGTATAACAGTACATTCGGGGCACTTCCATTATCAGCCTCATTTAATCCCATTTTTACAAAGCAATCATAAAAAAGTACATTCGGGGCACTTCCATTATCAACGAAGATACGATGAACATCGTAACTTTTTAATACAACATTTACAACTAGGGCGTCGTCGTGAGGAACCTGAATATCGGTCAGATCCTCCTGGCCGAAGGTGATGTCTTCCTAGCGCCGCTTCGGTTCGACATCGACTGCTGCTACTGTTGTAGCGCTGAGCTGACGACGCCTCGGCCCCTCTCCTGGACCTCCGGATATCATCATAATCGACCCGGCACTAGGTCGTTGATGTGAAGCTTCCGCCGGGGCGGAGTGACCTTCGACTGAGGCGGGGCCTCTTTGTCCGGGAGTTGGCGTTGCCTAGCTGCTTCAGGAACGTCCCGGTTTTGCCGCTGTTGAGGCTGCTCTCGTCGATACTGTGGCAGACGGCCTTCTCTGATGAGGCAATCAATCTCCTCCCGAAGGTACCGGCATTCGTCAGTTGAATGGCCGGTTTTTCGATGATACTCACAGTATTTACGGGGGTCCCATCGGCGAGGGTCAGTTTTGATGCGCTCTAGCTGTCAGAGCATGCCTTTCACCTCCATAAGCATCTAGGAGGGGGGAGCAGGTAGTGGAAAATAGCGCTGTTGAGGATCCCGGCGCTTGTCTCGGTCCCATTCTTCCCTCCGATATTGCTTGCAAGAGGGTTCCTGATCTTCTGGGCGAGGGCGAACCGCTGGCGGGGTAGCCACCAATACTGCTTCGGCAGTGCACTTGCCCTTGGACATCATTAGGGCTTCCCGATTGATGTATTTGTGGGCCTAAGCTACGAGGTCCTAGAAGGTGGGACGGGTGGCGCTTCCCGATAGAGCTGAGAAGCCCTTCGTCCGTGCACCCACTGATCACGGCCGAGACCGCGATCGAACTATCCAGGTTTGGAATTTGGGCAGCTTCTGCCCGGAACTTGGTAAAATATTACTGGAGGGTCTTGGTCGGTCCTTGCCGAATGGCTAACAGACTGGCTGAGGTTTTACATTACCGGGTGGCATCGTAAAATTGGTCGATAAACAGTTGGCCTAACTGGACTAGAGAGTGGATGGAATTGGGGGTCAATGTCTCGAACCAAGTTAAGGTTCTTTTTTCAAGAGTGAGGGAGAAGAACCGGCAGCGGACTGCCTCAGAAACCCCTCGGACAGAGAGATAGGTATTGAACCTCTAGAAGTGGCAGACCGGATCTGTCATTCCATCATAGAGAGGGCCTTTCGGCAATTTAAAGTTGGGAGGTACCTCAGTGGCCAGAAGCTCTGGCGAGAACGGAGTCTGCTCCAGAATGGTGCTGGCGAGAGGCGCTTCGTATGGCCGAGATACCACCTGCTGTATTTCCTTCCTCATCGCCGTCAGCCATCGGTCCAGGTCCGGGGCGGTTGAAGTAGTGACCGAATGTCCTTCGGCCTTGGTTGGATGAAACTCGGACGAAGCATAATATTGCTCCGTCATGATGTGACTGGCGCGAGGGATTCGGGCAGGCGGTGCGAATGGCTCGCTGCGCGCCGTTGCGGCCTCGTCGGGGAAGGCCTGCGAGGGTGTCGGCTGTAGCCTCGCAGCTTGGGCAGGACAGAATGGAGGAGGCGGTATCTGCTAGGGGAATTGGCCCAGTAACCCCATACGCTGAGCAATGGCGGATACCATATCTCGCAAAGGTGCCAGAGAAGTAACAATGGCGGCTAGTGTTACCACCTGTTGTTGAAGCTCTTCCATCCGACTATCTTCAAGAGCGATGGACTCCAGTATGACAGGGAGGGCAGAACCTTGTGGAAGAACAGACAGGGCACCTTCGGAGTGGAGCGGCTGTGCTGGAGTTGCCCGCGTCTCTGCCTCGTCTTGTCCAGATCGTCTGGTCGCTGGACGATGAGACATGACTTCTTGCTAGTTTTCCATAGACGGTGCCACGTGATGTAGCCGAAGCTATCACGAACAGGTTCCGAGACTGGAACCCGAAACCGGATCGGATCGATGAAGAGAACCGAAGGGGATCCGGAGCGAGACGAGGACGGACACGGGGCCGAGGATCCGAAGCCAAGAGGTGCCTAGGCTAAGGCTCGCCGGGAGCGAAGCCGAGACTCCTTCGGCCAAGGCGAACCAGCCTGCGGAAGGCGTCGAGACCGGGGGGAGAAGACCCGAGGTCGGTGGCCGAGACCGACTCGGAGAGGTCGGCAAATATTCAAACCGACGCCCCTGCAGAAGGAGGAAAAGAAGAAGAACCGGTCAGCAGGAGTCCCGGGCTTCGGCCCTAAGGAACCCCCTCCGACGGCTAAGTTAGCTTCTGAAGAAGATTTGATTCAAAAGATGAGGAAGAAGAAGCAGCTTTAATGCTTTTGTTTTTTGGACTGTTGTCCTTGGGTCCAGAAGACATACCTTTGGTAATAAATAGCCGTCTATTTATAGCGGAGGATAGAGGTTGCTTAATGGTGGTAGCCGATATAAGATTATGTTTCTGGTTTACTGATAAACCGCTATAGCGCCTAACCCTCCCACCGGAGTGGGCCGGATATGGCTATTGGGCCGAAGGTGGGGGCCGCTGTTGGGCCGGATGCCTCTTAGTGGGCTGAAGCCTACTGGGCCGAGGGCTGCTGGGCCGCTAACGGGCCGAAGGCTTCCGGACCGCTGATGGGCCGATGACCACTGGGCTGTTGGTGGGCCTCTATTGCTGCTGTTGGGCTGATCTTAGTGTTGGGCTTATTTAATGGGCCGAATTGGATTCTGCCTCATCAGCGCCTAACCCTCCCACCGGAGTGGGCCGGATATGGCTACTGGGCCGAAGGTGGGGGCCACTGTTGGGCCAGATGCCGCTTAGTGGGCTGAAGCCAACTGGGCCGAGGGCCACTGGGCTGCTGATGGGCTGAAGGCCGTTGGGCCGGTGATGGGCCGAAGACTACTGGGCCGCTAATGGGCTGAGGACCACAGGGCTGCTATTGGGCCGAGGGCCATTGGGCCGCTAATGGGCCGAAGGCTGCCAGTGGGCCTCTTACTACTGCTGCTGTTGGGTTGATGCCAGTGTTGGGCTGTTTAATGGGCCGAATCGGATTCTACCCCATCACTTATGGAGCAATCGAATCTTTAAGACCGATCTCCTCGGAACACTACCCAGTGGAGTGGTTCTCTGTATGTTCCCTTTCCACGGTTACTACTTGACCTACCCCACTGACCGTGGGCTATTTGAAGTTCTTGAAAGAAAGGATGATGTCAAAGTGCTGGCAAAAGATGCTGCCTTACCCGAAATAGAACTCCTTTGCCTTTTTGATTGACTGAGGCAAACCTATAGGAATAGTCTTTTAGACCTACCTGACGCTTGCTTCGGAATACCACCCAACGGAGCGGCGGCTCCCCGTGTCCTTTCTACCCAACAGGACAAGAGTATATAGGTCCGCCAGGGGCGAATAAGAGCTCGTGGAACCGTCATTCTTGACTCCCGGGGTCAATCAGTCAATCGATAGTCCTCCAATTGCTTATCGAAAGCCCGTTTCTAAGAAATAGCTTATGCCACTCGTATTACCCCGGATTGACTTAGGAGGCTTTGATTTGAGATTATTGTGTAAGCATTAAAGTTTACAATCGGGTTTGTGTTCATTGAGACCACAAAAATAGTGGACTCTGAAACCAATGAGATCATTGGATCTAAGAATAACGTAGCACAGAAAATCGGACTCACCAAGGACGGCGAATGGGCATAGAGGATTTAATCCTATGGATTTATTTATGGCGGTACGATTACGATGCTTGCTACCCGGAGCAGTGAGCTTAGTATCGAAGCCTGTAATTGACAGCTGGAGGGAGCTATCCGACTATGTCGGGAGCTGGCTAGGAAGTGCCGTACGTGACATTTATTTCTGCTTTGAGAGAGTCCTTGTATTCCTTTCACAGAGTACTCTGTATCCAAAGGCTAAACTAGTGGGTTATCTAGGTAGTTAATGTAGCGAGGCCCCGCCGATTGAAGGCATTGATCATTTGTTTCTCGACTGCTTGTCGTGCAAAAAATGGAATAACTGAATCTAAAGGGGAGTCTTTTTCACTTTCTATTCGTGTTCCGTGCCCCTAAAAGGAATGATTTGTCAAATCCACCAGGTAAGGAAGATAGGTCATTATCAGCGTCCCCATCAGAAGAGGTAGCATAAGCAGCTGAATCTAAAGAGGAGAAGTAGTCAAGAGATAGAACCAATTCGATGAAATTCAAGGTAGGCACTACTATTGAATACGAATAAGAGGAGCAGTGAGTAGTGTCTCTTTTTCAAGAGGGTAGGAAGGAGGCTTCCCCATAACAATGAAGTTCAGCCTGTTTATCTAGCTTAAAATGAGCTAGTTTAAGAGCGTTATAACGACCATACTATGGCGTTATATTATGGCTACGAAAGGAACTAGGTATTGCCCGGGTAGGACCATACTTCTTTCTTTAGAGTTCCAGCTTGATTGACGGATTCTTTATTTTATTGAACTACTAGACCTTTTGGGAAAAACGTAGATAAAGTCTACCTTTATCCTAGCGGGTATATTCCCAATCGGAATCAAGAGGAGCAGATGAAGCAATTATAATAATCAGCTAAAGCTGAGCCCAGGGCTGCTCTTTCTCTCTCTCAATCCGAACCTGCATCCGCAGAACTAACATATCTTATTTCTTCCGAACCAGTAGAATAGCTCCCGTTTCTTCTGTACCGGCATATCCAACTAATAACTGAGGCATCCAAATCCACATACGAATCGGGATCAGTATAAACCGTTTCTAAGGCTGTTCTTTCTCCTCAAAAGAAAAAGTTTGAAGCTGGCTGAAGGCACCCCTTGCCCTCGAGGCCAGACAAGCTCGACTCCTTCATTCAATCAGCATCGGTAAAGCTGACTTTTCGCCTCTTGCCGGTAAAGAGTTCGGTTACCATAAGCGAAGGTGCGAGTCAAGTTGAAGCACGCTAGCTACCCAATTTTGCATACTGATTGATTGATAAACTTTTCAACAAATTGGAACTAGAGAAATTCCCACAGTTAGAAGGCTTTGCACAATTCGCTTCTTATCTCGATAAAGCTACTCAAAATCAATTGGAAAGAGGTCAACGAGCGAGTTGCTTAAACAATCCCAATCATAACCGGAAGAACAGATAGCTACAATTTCTACTGGAGCGAATGGATATCTTGATCCGCTAAAATTGGAAAGAAAAGTGACCGTGGCTACGTCTGATGTCACAACTGTTGTTCGAAAGCAGCCTGTTGAAACAAAGCCACAAGCATCTCAGAAAGATCGTCCTCCGACGAATGACAGCCAATACCGTGGCACTTGAACTTCCCGCTCCGGACCATGCCAAAGGAAAGTTCAATCGCAAGTGGCTTGGGCCCGTAGTAGCATCACCGAGGTTGTCGTCGACAATTGTGACCCCTCGTCGGCCAGTTAAGGAGAAGTTCAGTCCACTCGAGCCTACAAAAGCACATTTCTCATCAATCTTACTGGAAAAGATGCCTCGTGGCAGAGCAGATATTTGAGGCTAGATGAAGAAGGAATAAAATTCCAAATACAAAATGCTCGGCAGAACCGCCAACATCGTCGGTTCCAATCAGAAATGGAATCCATAATGAGACGTTACCTTGTCGCTGCACTTGCAAGTGATGGATCGATAGTTGCTTCATTTATGCCGGAGCTTGAGTATAACAGGCGAGATTTGTGTCTTAAGAAGCGTCTAGAAAAAAGGATCAAAAGGAGCTGTCCTTTGACCCGTCGTTTCGAGCTTCCAGTTCTTCTGGATTTTCGGGCAAACGATGGTACCGACCCATATTGAGCTGCTCTTCCGGTAGGGGCAACGTCAACCATATTGCAGGACATCATGTCAGGCTTCTCATTCGAAACCTAAGGTTTCCATACCCATAAAGTCAAGCTGAAAAACGTGATAGACGTGCCGCGCACTACGGATCTTTTGAAACCCTTCCCCACAGCCCGCAGTTAGGTGAGCCCATGAACAGTTTTGAAGTAGCAATAGAACGAAGAAAAACTTCCGTAGAATCTATGTACTGATGTCCGCAGATCCCGATATTGCTTTATTCCACCTTTATAGACCGGAAAAGATGATGATTTTGCACTATTTAACACGACTTGCAGTCAGCAGGCGGTGGAGCAATGAATTTCATTTCCGCACATTTTGGAATTGCCTCTATCGACGGTCGTGCCTGAGAAGCCTCCGTCAAAGAAGATCAAAGAGCTGCGAAGTGCAGACTCAAATTCATTTGCTTGTTCATCTCCGATCGATGCGAACCTTTCTAAAAGCTCTTCAAATAAAAGGCGAAGCCGAATGAATATGAATATGGGACGACGATTGCCAGAGAAAGCTTTCGACTCCATCAAATGCTACTTGGGAAATGTGAACATACTCTAGACTCCGGAAGGCCACTGAAACTGTAAATCTCTACCACGGTGGCTTGGAGCCATCCTTGCACAACACGATGATGCATCCTACGGTGGTCCAAGACAAAAAGGCGAGTTAACAAAGCAAGCGAAAGGGGCGTAGCGAAAGTGATTGAATAGTGACATAAGAAGCTAGAACATCGTTACCATCTATAAGCCATTAGTTCTTTAGTATCAAGATCGAGATAAATAATAAGTTACATCCAAGCGCTTAACTACTTTTCCTTCTTGGACTCTGTTGCTCATTATTTCAAGCTAGTGAAGAAAGTGAGATCAAGACTGATCGGGCCTTCTCCTTCGCTCTAGCTCTCTTTCTTTTCTTTTGCTTTTTGGTGGCGCTTGCAGTTGATTAGGTCTCGAAAGTCGATGCCAATCCAGTCAATCCGGGACCAGCGGGAGCAGTAGCATCAGAGGTGGAGATGGGGAACGGAGACGGAGCGAGCAAAGGGGCTTGCAGACGCAGGGGCAAGGCGTCAGGCATATCCAATCGATCCAGTTGTCCGGGGCACTATCAGCAGGGGTCGCAATGGAAGTGCCGGTCCACCACCATCACAAGTAGCACCACCTATTTCATAAGCATCAGTAGCAAGCAGGGACAGTTGACCGGGTTCACTCAGCAGCTTATGTAATAATCTTTCAAACCGTCGACCCTTGACGTATTAGTGCGGCGATGAAAGGTGCACGAGTAGTTCCAGGTGCAGGAGCATCGAGGGGAGGGAAGCTGAAGGTTGACGTGAGGGACTCTCCTGGTCTTCACCTAATTGTGGAAGAGGGGAGGTGAGTTGAGTATCAACTCTCTCTCTCTTGCCTTTCTTCAGCTTGCTTTTTCCTGTTCGTCCATTCGGGACGGGGCAGGCAACCCACATACATGAAGAGAAGAAGAGGGTATTGTCTGTCGGTCGAAGAAGGCCACAAGTGGAAGCAACCGATGCTTTGGTCATTCAGTTGACTCCTTGCTGCCAATCTGTGCTTGCTGTCATGCTGGCAAAAGCGGGGGTTTCGGCTAGGAACTTACCTACTGTTGGATTTGAACCAATGACTCTCGCCGTATGAAAGCGTTACTCTAACTGCTGAGTCAAGTAGGTCAAGCTGAGTCAAGTCAGAGAAAATAGACCTATAAGAGAAAGCCAACCAAAGCGCAACCAGAGTTCTCCGTGGGGCGGAGCGCTAAGAAACATAAAGCATTATCTCTATACGAAATGAAGCAGCGGCTAGCACGCTAAGATCAACCACTTGGAGAAGGTGTCGTCTTTCTTTCTCGGTCGTTCTCTACTGCATTCACTCCCCACTCTCCACCATAACATAATTCTTGTACCATATCTCAGGAGTAGTCAAAGGAGCGGGCATTCCGAAATTTCGGCTAGGAAGAAATTCACTAAGAAGTAGGGGCATACAATAATGGATCAATTCATTCAACAAGATCCATTCGGATCAGACCATGATGAATGGGATTGGTCTGACCACTTGCTCGGATGGTTGACTCCCGACGCCGACAGATTATAATGCCACGTGATGAGGCAGAATCCGATTCGGCCCATTAAAACAGGCCCAACACTGAGATCAGTCCAACAGCAGCAGTAAGAAGCCCACTGGCAGCCTTCGGCCCGTTAGCGGCCCAACAGCCCTCGGCCCAGTAAGCAATCCAGTGGTCCTCGGCCCATCAACGGCCCAATAACCTTCGGCCCATTAACGGCTCAACAGCCCTCGGCCCGGTAGGCTCCAGCCCACTAAGCGGCATCTGGCCCATTAACGGCCCAACCCCCTTCGGCCCAGTAGCCGTATCCGGCCCACTCCGGTGGGAGGGTTAATGGCGGTTTACCAGTAAACCCAAAACATAGTCCTATATCGGCTACCACTGTTAAGCAACCTCTATCCTCTGCTATAAATACACGGCTATTTATTACCAAAGGTATGTCTTCGTGACCCCAAGGACTACAGTCCAAAAAGCATTAAAGCTACTTCTTCCACTTATCTGACTTCTGAATCGAATCATCTTCAGAAGCTAACTTAACCGTCGGAGGGGGCTCCTTAGGGCTGAAGCCCGGGACTCCTACTGACTGGTTCTTTTTCTTTTCCTCCTTCTGCAGGGGCTCGGTTTGAATCATCGCCGACCTCTCCAAGTCGGTCTCGGCCACCGACCTCGGGTCTTCTCCTTCCGGCCTCGACGCCATTCGCCGGCTGGTCCTCCTCGTCTGAGGTGCCTCGGCCACGCCTTATGCAGGCTAGCCCGCATCCGACCGGGCGTCCCTCGGCTTCGGATCTTCGGCCTTGTCTTCGCCCTCGCCGCGCTTCGGATCCCCGTCGGGCCTCTTCTCCGATCCGATCCAGCTTCGGATCCCAACACCGGGTTCCAGCCTTGGAATCCGGTCGTGATAGCTTCGGCTACATCACGTGGCGCCGTCTGTGGGAAACAAGCAAATAGTCATGTCTCATCGTTCTGTGACTCGACGATCCGGACAAGACGAGGCAGAGACGTGGGCAACTTCAGCACAGCCACTTCATTCCGAAGGCGCCCAGTCTGCTCCACCGCAAAGCGCGGCTCTGCCTGTCATACCAGAGTCCCTCGCTCCTGGAGACAACCGGATGGAGGAACTTCAGCAGCAAGTGGCGACACTAGCCGCCGCCGTTACCTCTCTTGCGCCCCTGCAAGATATGGTAAACTGCCACGGCGCACAGTAAGCCCTCGGCACCGCCTGCCCGAGTCCCTCGCACCGACCGCATTATGACGGAGCAAGGCTATGCTTCGTTCGAATTTCGCCCAGCCGGAACCGGAGGACGTTCGGTCACTACTTTAACTGCCCCAGACCTAGACCGGCGGTTGACGGCAATGAGGAAAGAGATGCAGCAAATGGTGTCTCGGCCGTACGGAGCGCCTCTTGCCAGCACCATCCTGGAGCAAACTCCGTTCTCGCCAGAGCTCCTGGCTACCGAGGTACCTCCTAACTTCAAACTGCCGAAAGGCCCCCTCTACAACGGAATGACAGATCCGGTCTGCCATTGCCAAAGGTTCAACACCTACCTCTCTGTCCGAGGGGTCATCGAGGCAGTCCGCTGCCGTCTCTTCCCCCTCACTCTTGAAAAGACTGCCCTAATCTGGTTCGAGACATTGGCCCCCAACTCCATCCACTCTTTAGTCCAGTTGGGCCAATTATTCATCGACCAGTTCTATGATGCCACCCGGCAGTGTAAGACTTCGGCTAGCCTATTAGCCATTCGGCAAGGCCCCACCGAGACCCTTCAGGAATATTTCACTAAATTCCGGACTGAAGCCGCCCAAATCCCAAACTTGGACAGCTCGATTGCGGTCTCGGCCGTAATCAGCGGGTGCTGGGACGAAGGGCTTCTCGGCTCTATCGGGAAACGCCATCCCTCTACCTTCTAGGACCTCATAGCCTGAGCCCATAAATACATCAATCGGGAGGCCCTGATGATGTCCAAGGGCAAGAGTGCAGCCGAAGCAATACCGGTGCCTGCCCCTCCGGTGGTCCGCCCTCGATCCGAAGATCAAGAACCCTCTCGTAAGCAATATCGGAGGGAGGAGTGGGACCGAGACAAGCGACGGGATCCGCAGCCGCGGTACCTGCCGCTACCTGCTCCCCCTTCCCCAATGCTTGTGGAGGTGAAGGGCATGCTCTGGCGGCCAGAGCGTATCAAAACTGATCCTCGCCGAAGGGATCCCGGCAAATATTGTGAATATCATCGGGAGATCGGCCACTCGACTGACGAATGCCGACACCTTCGGGAGGAGATCGATCGCCTAATCAGAGAGGGCAGACTGCCACAGTACCGGCGAGAGCAGCCTCAGCAGCAGCGGAACCGGGATGTCCCTGAGACGACCAGGCCGCATCAACCCTCGGAGAAAGAAGCTGCTCCTCCGCCAAAGGTCACCTCAGCCCCGGTAGAAACATCTCACCAACGACCTAGTGCTGGGTCAATCATGATGATATCCGGCGGACCAGGAGAAGGATCGAGGCGTCGTCAGCTCAGCTCTACAACAGTAGCAGCGGTTGAAGTCGAGCCGAAGCGGTCTCATCAAGAAGACATTACCTTCGGCCAAGAGGATCTGACTGATATTCAGGTTCCTCACGACGACGCCCTCGTTGTAAACACTGTAATAAACAGCTACGATGTTCATGTATTTTTGTTGATAATGGAAGCGCTCCAAATATATTATTTTATGATTGGTTTGTAAAGATGGGATTGAATGAAGCTAATATGAAGCCTCACCGGGGGCCTCTATTCGGTTTTAACGGCTCACCCTGCCGAGTAGAGGGCATTGTCCGGCTCCCTGTAACTATAGGTTCGGTTCCCCGGCAATTAACCGTAGAAACGGATTTTGCCGTTGTAAAAGTTGATTCAGCTTACAACGCCATCTTTGGCCGAAGGCTAATCAGCGGGATCGGAGCTGTACCCTCGTCCTTTCACCAGAAGTTGAAATTCCATACCAGCCATGGAATAGGTGAAGCCAAGGGGAATCAAGAAGCGGCTCGGTAATGTTATATGATTTCGGTCAAGGGAAAGGCTGTGGCCGAATCCCTATCAATCGAATCTTTAGCTGAAGCGTCCCCGGGAGAAGAACTCGTCGCCATCTCGGTTCCGGGAGGTGAGGGACGGACCCTCATGATAGGCTCCGGCCTGGAAAAAACTGAAGCCGACAGACTCGCCGAGTTCCTGAAAGAGAACCTCGACGTCTTCGCCTGGTCTTCTACAGACATGCCCGGGGTCAACTCGGAGATAGCGGAGCATCAGCTACTCGCCCAACCAGCCCCCGGTTAAGCAGAAGCGGCGTACTTTCAATCAGGAAAGGAGGTCCGCCATTCAAGTCGAAGTTTAAAAAGGGCTGGACGCCGGGCATCTCCGAGAGGTACACCAGCCCGACTGGATCGCCAATGTGGTGATGGTGCCTAAGAAAGATGGCAAGTGGCGGATGTGCGTGGACTTCACCAACCTCAACAAAGCTTGTCCGATGGATAGCTTCCTGCTACCTCGGATAGATCAGGTGGTGGACGCAACCTCCAGCCACGAGCTATTGAGCTTTCTTGACGCCTATTCAAGCTACCATCAGATCCGAATGCATCCGGAGGATGAGAGTAAGACCAGCTTCACGACTGATCTCGGTCTATACTGCTATACCCGGATACCCTTCGGTCTGAAGAATGCCGGAGCGACATATCAGCACCTCGTCAACAAAATATTTGCTCCGCAGCTCGGCCGAAACATGGAAGTCTAGATCGACGACATGCTGGTGAAAAGCTGCGTCGCTGCAAACCACCTGGCTGACTTGGCCGAAACATTCTCCGCCCTGCGCCGATACAAAATGAAGCTAAATCCAGCTAAGTGCGCCTTCGGAGTGTCCTTCGGAAAGTTTCTCGGCTATATGGTCACTCACCGAAGGGTAGAAGCTAACCCCGCGAAGGTTTCAGCCATCATTCAAATGCTCCCTCCGGCTAACATCCGAGAAGTCCAGAAGCTAAGCGGAAGGATTGCCGCCTTGAGCCGCTTGATGTCTAGAGCGGCGGATTATTGCTTTCCCTTCTTCAAGCTGTTGAAGAAGGCCAATAGCTTCTCTTGGACCGACGAGTGCCAATCGGCCTTCGAACAGCTGAAGATCTATCTCTCCAAGGTTCCCATCCTGTCCAAGCCGGTCCATGGAGAGCCACTGTTTCTCTACCTCGCGGTATCTGAGACAGCTATCAGCGCCGTCCTCGTCCGGGAGCAAAACGGCATTCAGAAGCCTATCTACTATATAAGCCAAGCCCTCCAAGGAGCAGAGCTTCGGTACCTTGCTCTCGAGAAGCTGGCCTTAGCCCTCATCTCATCCGCAAGGAGGCTCCGACCCTACTTCCTCGCCCACTCAATAAGGGACCTCACCGATCAGCCTCTGAAACAAGTTCTCTCTCGGCCAGAAGTATCTGGCAGACTAGCGAAATGGGCAATTGAACTGAGAGAGTTCGACTTTTCCTACGCGTCTCGGATAGCAATAAAAGCTCAAGCCCTAGCCGATTTTATTGTCGAGCTCACTCTCGAAGCTTCCTCGGCCCCTCAGCCGGAAGTCAATATATCCAAAGCCGAGGATACTTCGGCTCTTACGCCTCCGGCGAATGAATGGCGGCTCTATGTAGATGGCTCCGCATGCTCTATGGGTAGCGGCACTGGATGGATCTTGGCGTCTCCCGAAGGGGTCGTCACGGAGTATGCGCTACGCTTCTCCTTTCCAGCTACCAATAATGCCGCCGAATATGAAGCCCTCATCTCCGGCCTTCGGGCCGCTAGAAAGCTTGGCGTGCAGAACATAAAGGCATTTAGCGACTCTCAGCTAATCGCCAATCACATTTCTGGGGAATACGAGGCACGGGATGCGATAATGGCATCTTATCTCCAAGTAACTCGTAAGATCCTCGCTCAATTCAATTCCTATGAAATTGTGCGGATCCCGAAAGTCGAGAATGCTCGAGCCGATGCTCTCTCCTGGCTAGCATCAACTCAGGACAGGGGAGGAGGCCGAATGATTCTTGTGGAAGAACTCGTCGAGCCAAGCCTCGAAGAGTCAGAAGTCATACAAGTGACCGAATCTGAAACCGAGACCTGGATGACTCTCCTGGTCACTTTCCTCCTCCGAGGAGAAGTCCTGCCCGATCCAAAGGAAGCAAGACATATTCGGCAGCGCTCTTCTCAGTTCCTTCTCCTGGACGGGCTGTATATAAAAAAGTCCTTCGGCTGGCCACTCTTGCGATGTTTCGGTCCGGCCGAAGCTGACTACGCGCTGCAAGAGGTACATGAAGGGGTATGCGGAGCACATGCAGGAGGGAGGGCCCTCGTCCGTCGCTGCGATCAATGCCAAAGGTTCAGCTCCCTCATCCACCAGTCAGCAACCCTCCTAACTCCTTTATCAGACCCTTGGCCTTTCGCCCAATAGGGAATTGCCCTCTTAGGGGCCCTTTCCCGTCGCCACCGGCGAAAGGAAGTTCCTTATCGTGGCGGTAGATTACTTTACTAAATGGGTAGCAGCCGAACCCCTCGCGTCCATAACCGATAGCAACGCGTGGAACTTCGTGTGTAAGTCCGTCATCTGCCGGTACGGCATCCCTCGGGCCATCATCTCAGACAATGGCAAACAATTTGACAGCCATCGGTTCAAGGACAACTATGCCAGCTTCGACATTCTCCACAAATTCACATCAGTAGCACACCCCCGGACAAATGGCCAGGTCGAAGTTACTAACCGAAGCCTATATTACAGGGACTGAAGACTCGCCTCGGCGAAGCCAAAGGCCGATGGGTGGAAGAGCTACCAAGTGTTCTGTGGGCTTATCGGACTACAAGCCGAACCCCAACCGGCGAAACCCCATTCCGCATGGCTTATGGGGTAGAAGCCGTTATTCCTGTCGAAATTGGCCTTCCCTCGCCTCATAATCCGGAAGCCAATGAGGAGGCCTTAAAAGATCACCTTGATCTTATAGAAGAAACCAGAGATAAAGCTCGCATTCGGCTAGCAGCTTATCAGCAGCGCATGGCCAGATACCACAACACTCGAGTGAAGCCCCGAAGCTTTGAAATCGGGAGCCTCGTGTTGAGGAATGCTCATGCGTCTAAGCCAGCCGAAGCCGCAGGGAAGCTTTCTCCCAACTGGGAAGGACCATATCGCGTAAGGGAGGTAATTCAACGAGGGGCTTATCGATTGGAAACCCTTTCAGGCCAACCTCTCCCTCGTACCTAGAATGTGGAACGCCTTCGGCATTATTTCATGTAAGTTACTTCCCCCGGAATTTAGCTGGAAGGTATGAATAAATTTCTTCTTTTAAGATATCGTATTTGCCATGGTTTTCTCTAAGTCTGTGTAAACCGTACCGGGAGTGGCTTCGGCCATGCAAACCGTATCGAGAGCGGCATGGTTTTCTCTAAGTCCGTGTAAACCGTATCGGAAGTGGCTTCGGCCATGCAAACCGTATCGGGAGCGGCATGGTTTTCTCTAAGTCCGTGTAAACCGTACCGGGAGTGGCTTCGGCCATGCAAGCCGTATCGGGAGCGGCATGGTTTTCTCTAAGTCCGTGTAAACCGTTCCGGGAGTGGCTTCGGCCATGCAAACCGTATCGGGAGCGGCATGATTTTCTCTAAGTCCGTGTAAACCGTACCGGGAGTGGCTTCGGCCATGCAAACCGTATCGGGAGTGGCATGATTTTCTCTAAGTCCGTGTAAACCGTACCGGGAGTGGCTTCGGCCATGCCAACCGTATCGGGAGCGGCATGGTTTTCTCTAAGTCCGTGTAAACCGTACCGAGAGTGGCTTCGGCCATGCAAACCGTATCGGGAGCGGCATGGTTTTCTCTAAGTCCGTGTAAACCGTACCGAGAGTGGCTTCGGCCATGCAAACCGTATCGGGAGCGGCATGGTTTTCTCTAAGTCCGTGTAAACCGTATAGGGAGTGGCTTCGGCCATGCAAACCGTATCGGGAGCGACATGATTTTCTCTAAGTCCGTGTAAACCGTACCGGGAGTGTCTTCGGCCATGCAAACCGTATTGGGAGCGGCATGATTTTACCTAAGTCCGTGTAAACCGTACCGGGAGTGGCTTTGGCCATGCAAACCGTATCGGGAGTGGCATGGTTTTCTCTAAGCCCGTGTAAACCGTACCGGGAGTGGCTTCGGCCATGCAAACCGTATCGGGAGAGGCATGGTTTTCTCTAAGTCCGTGTAAACCGTATCGAGAGTGGCTTCGGCCATGCAAACCGTATCGGGAGCGGCATGGTTTTCTCTAAGTCCGTGTAAATTGTATCGGGAGTGGCTTCGGCCATGCAAACCGTATCAGGAGCGGCATGGTTTTCTCTAAATCCGTATATACCGTACCGGGAGTGGCTTCGGCCATGCAAACCGTATCAGGAGCGGTATTATTTCCTAAGTCCACATCCGAATCTGGATTGGCTTCGGCCGTGCGAGCCGCATCTAAAACAACAATATGGTCTCGGCCACAAGAAGAGCCAGACTCAGTCGTTCGTTCAGAACACGAGTGGAAACAAGTACTTTTCATATAATTATATAAGAACAGAGTACAAAATCGGCCGTACATATGGCCGCAGCCTTTCAAAAAAGGCAAACAAAAATCAGGACAAGCCCCCGTATTAGCTTTTGGTATTTTCGCCGTCTACACCGACAGGGGTTTGATCGGGAGATGGAGAAGGAGAATCTTCGACCTGAACAGCCTCGGCAGGAGCGACCTCATCAGGAACGGCCGCGTTGCCTTCCGCTGGGGCCGAAGCTCTTTCGGCCTTAAGCTTCTTCCACCAGGCCAGAAGCTCTTCGCCTTCCTCGTCCGTCGGAAGGGTGATGCCGGTCAGGTCTACGGCCAAGCACGCCTTTTGGGCGATAGCCAGCCCTATGCTGAACACGGACGCCGCCGCCTCGAGTTGAGCCTGCATTATCTCCTCGGCATAATCTGGGCCGGTTTTATAGCTGGCTACGGTTGTACGAGCAGCCTCTTCAGCCTTAGCTTCCAGATCTGCCTTCAGAGCCGAGAGACCTCCTCGGCGTGGCGGCGGCGATCCGCGACTCGCTGGTCGACCTTGTCCTGGATCTCGGCCTTAAGAATTTCATTTACGGCCCGGACCGCCTCTAGCTCCTTCTCAGCTTTCTCTCTCTCCTGCTCAGCCTTCGTCTTGGCCTCAGAGGAGGCGCGGATCACCTCCTTTTGCTCCCCTAGCTCGGCCCGCATCCGGGCATTTGCTTTCAGGAGCAAATCAACGCTGGCCTCGAGACTACGTCGCACCGAGGCGACTGGCTGATCTGAAGCCTGGTCGATGTCCCGGAGCCTTTGTTGGATGGCCACCTGACGGCGAATGAGGCCCCCGCACATGACCGCGGTCTGTAGCCAAAAGCAAACAAAAATCAACAACCGCAAACAAGCCAAGGGAAATATTAGACCAAGGCCAATAAAAGAGCTTTTTTACCTGGACCGACAGTCGGACCCACTGCATCGCCAAGCCATCCGAGGACAGCGCTTTCATCTCGTCCTCGGCCATCGGGAGGGTTAAGCCGCGGAGTAGGCGCAGGCATGTCCGAGAGTCCTCCAGACTCTCGTCCGCGTAGACCCCCACATTCGGGGCCTACAGCTCATGCCCGTATTCATGGGACACGCGCGTCCCGGAACCCCCGAGATCCGCTACTCCGGCCGTCGCAGCCGAAGGGGAGTCGCCCCTCGACGGTTCGGGAGGGGACGAGAGAGGGGCCCCTCGGGCAGCCACCGGCCTTTTAGCTACCGATTCGGACTCTGTTTCACCAGGCTCATCCGCTCGGCTCCGCTTCGATAATCGGCCACCCCCTTGCGCGACAGACTTTCCTTTTTTCTCTCTTTCGAGAGCGGCAGCAGCGGCGCGGCCCTCGACCGAAGCCGCCGTCTGCCCTGCGGCCCGAGCGCTCAGGGCCGCGTCTCGTCCAGCCTCTCCTCCCGCCGCCTGCGGCTGGGATGGTTGAGATTGGCCGGACTGCTGGGCGAGCCGACCGAGGAGTCCCCGAATCCCAGACATCTCTGCGGACATAAAAAAAGAGTTAGCGACTTACAGCGCGCGACTCTCCTCAACTCAAGACCGACTTACCCTCGGCCGAAGCCTCAGCACCCTCTTCGGTCGGAGGAGCTTCGGCCGGAGATTCAACCTCGGCGGCTCCTTCGGTCTCCCCCGGGGCATCCTCGGGAGGAAGATAAGGAGAAACCCGAGGAGGATCCTTCGTCGGATCCGGCCAAGCCCCCGTCTGCACAAGCCGCTCCTCTTCATCGAAAAGCTCCGCTATATCATACGGAGCCTCGGCATCTATAATGCGCACGATATGAAGTTGATCGGGGTTAAGGGAAGGCGGATCGGAAAGGCGATGGTGCCCACTCGGTGGGGAAGGGCCACACACTCCTCTCCTTCTCCAGAAGGGAGATGAAGATGAAGCTCTTCTTCCAATGGTGAATGGACGTTGGCTTCCCAGAAAAGATACCCCTGCTGAAGCAGGGGACAAAGCAGAACCAATCGGATTTTCCCTGCCGCTGTATCTTGAAAAGAAAGCGAAAGATGTTCACCGAAGGGGTAACGTCAATATAGGCGTGCACAGCCAGGAAGGCATAGACTGTCCGCCAAGAATTAGAGAAAAATTGAGAGGGGGCCAACCCGTAGAAGCTCAAAAGGTTGATTACAAAGGAAGGAAGAGGAAGACGAAAGCCCGCCCGGAAGCTCTCTTCGTAAATAGAAAAGCTACCCGGCCGGACAGAGTTGGCCCTGGTATTCATTCCAGGCCAATAGGGAATCGTCCAAGATGGGAGTTGATAGTAAGATGCAATGTACTTGACCCCATCGTCAGAAAGCGTACACATGGCGTCGGAGACTGTCTCGGCCCGACGTCGGCCAGAAGTGGAAGCTTGGCCCGTGGCGGGAACCTCTTCGGCTTCTTCAGCACCAGACATCTCGGCCTCATCCGCCATGAGAGAAGCGAGGGAGTTCAAAGAAAAGAGAGATGACAAGGAAGATTCGGAAGGCTGGGACGAAGAACAAGAAGAATAACCTTCAGCCGAAGAGCCACTCTCGGCCGAAGGGGGGCTACTGAACATGAATCACGGAGCAGAGAAAGAAAATTGAGGCTTACCCTCAAAACAAGATCTCCTCGACTGCCCACCGCCTCTCAGACAACAGAGAGCTCCCCGGCGACAGACAGAACGCTCTCAAATCACCTTCGATGTCCCGTTCTTCGCCGGAGAAGCAAGGAAGCTCGGATGATCGCAGAAAAACACAGGCGCGGGAAGAAGAGAGCGGAACAGTTCCCTAGGGAGGGCTCCTATTTACAGGATAAAGTTGAAAGCATTCCCCGCCAAAATCAACGGCCAAGATACTCCCCCTCATCGACACCGCCTCTCTCAGATGCACGCCACGTGCGCCGTCCTTCGGCAATGATAACGGTCTGGCTGCGGGATCGAGGGAAGATAATTAACGGCCGGAAGCGGTCTGACCCTTCGGCTGATAACTCGGATGCTCGCCACATGTTCCGATCCGTGTGTCAGGGGCGGAAGAGGCGGCGATCCAAGTGAAGTCTTGAGCAGAGAGCCGAAGTGACCCGCGATCCGCGTGATCACCAGGCACGGCCAGGATCTTTTTGTGCTTTTAACGGGGGGACCAGATACGCGACACGTATCCCGTGTTTTCTCACGACGCGACCGTTCTGACGGAAAACTCGACATCTTTCCCGTCCATTTGTCAGGAGTCCTGATACGACCAGAAGACTCGTCCCTTCACAACCGAGGACGAAGGCATTCGTCACTACGTCCCGAGCATAGACGAGGCTAATGGTTAGCCCTTGGTCAACCGAAGGCAGTTCCTTTTCGTAATAAAGCAGAAAGCTTTGGACAGCGCATGTCACGTTACTCCTCCGAGGAGGCTTCGGACTATACTCTCGCCATCTCAGGAAACTGAGGAAGACAAGAGTGGGGGGCTATGTGATGAGGCAGAATCCGATTCGGCCCATTAAAACAGGCCCAACACTGAGATCAGTCCAACAGCAGCAGTAAGAAGCCCACTGGCAGCCTTCGGCCCGTTAGTGGCCCAGCAGCCCTCGGCCCAGTAAGCAGTCCAGTGGTCCTCGGCCCATCAGCCGCCCAATAGCCTTCGGCCCATTAGCGGCTCAGCAGCCCTCGGCCCGGTAGGCTCTAGCCCACTAAGTGGCATCTGGCCCATCAGCGGCCCAACCCCCTTCGACCCAGTAGCCGTATCCGGCCCACTCCGGTGGGAGGGTTAGGCGCTATGGCGGTTTACCAGTAAACCCAAAACATAGTCCTATATCGGCTACCACCATTAAGCAACCTTTATCCTCCGCTATAAATACACGGCTATTTATTACCAAAGGTATGTCTTCGTGACCCCAAGGACTACAGTCCAAAAAGCATTAAAGCTACTTCTTCCACTTCTCTGACTTCTGAATCGAATCATCTTCAGTAGCTAACTTAACCGTCGGAGGGGGTTCCTTAGGGCTGAAGCCCGGGACTCCTACTGACTGGTTCTTTTTCTTTCCCTCCTTCTGCAGGGGCTCGGTTTGAATCATCGCCGACCTCTCCGAGTCGGTCTCGGCCACCGACCTCGGGTCTTCTCCCTCCGGCCTCGACGCCATTCGCCGGCTGGTCCTCCTCGTCTGAAGGTGCCTCGGCCACGCCTTCCGCAGGCTAGCCCGCATCCGACCGGGCGTCCCTCGGCTTTGGATCTTCGGCCTCGTCTTCGCCCTCGCCGCGCTTCGGATCCCCGTCGGGCCTCTTCTCCGATCCGATCTAGCTTCGGATCCCAACACCGGGTTCCAGCCTTGGAATCCGGTCGTGATAGCTTCGGCTACATCACCATGTTTCGTGAACAGCTCCGAGAATGAATTGTGATATAGCGCCACGCCGAATAAGTCACTTACTGTAGGAGAGGGTCCGAAGGAGCTCGACCAGCGGAGCTTCAATTGCAACCGTCATAATCGGAATATGGCTACTTCCCCTTTTTGTAGCGGGGGAGAAGGACTAAGGATTAGTCTAATGGGACAAAGCTCCCTTTATGCCTGCCACAAGACAAGAAAGGAGAAGCAGCATAATCTCTTGCAACCAGTCTTTATTCTATTTCTCCTGCCCTGTAAGTTGAAGCTTTAGTTGAAGTTGCAGTAGGCCTAAGGGTTAGAGTCATAAGTAAGGTAAGTTCCCCTCGATGTCGGGCCAGGCGCCAAGCTAGTTCATCCTTGCAGGCAGTGAAAGAAAGTAAGTGATCTTTTCAAACCGATTTCAATCCACGAGTCTCTTTTCTAAGAGGGCTCTCAAGCTTTTTTCTGTTCCATTCTCGGAGTGGAGTCTTCCTCTTCCAAGTATGCATTATCTGCCTAGCAAGGATGATTATGGTGGACTAGTGGGCTATCTTTATATTCTATCTATATCTTTTCTATAAGTGAAAATGGATAAGCACTTATGAAGGACTACAGAAATATGAATATGCGCTTTTGAGTTTCCTCTTGTCTATGCACTTTCTCTCCTGGGAAGTTCGTTTTCAAGCAGAGCAGGAGTCTCTCCAGCTGTATCGAAGAAGCCTGCAGTTTGAAGCCATGGTCTTCCTAGCAACATATTAAAAGATGACTCGATGTCATAGATATGGAATGAAACTTCACGCACAACGGGCCCTATTTTCAATTGTTTTAGGGTGGTGGTGCCCACCGCATCTCTTGACGAGTCGTCATACGCTCTCACCCCTACCGCAGATGGTGTGAATGACACCGGATCTGATCCTAACATCGCTGTTCTCAATGGGCACACACATTCAACCCTGACCCGAACAGGATGAAATCGGAACCCTATTCTGTAAACGGTTATGTTTAGAGGCCTTGTGTGTGGGCTCATGTCCTAATAGGCATATCCATTTCTTAAAATGGGATGGGCTGCGGGGCCACTAGTTGGCCAATCATCTCTTGGAGATTCTCTAGGGATGTGCCTTACGAGACATGACCATTCTTTAGACCTGGAGGAAGGTTTCGCGATGAGATTGCGAGGTCCGCAAAAGAAAGATCCCAAATAGAGATTAACGATTTAGGCCGGATCCTTTTCCAATGCTGGGACACATCATAGGTTTCTTGGATATCTCCCCTTCTTGCTTGGCGCGGGTGCATGCGCTTCTGGGCATGGCTGGCGCAACTCCTGAGCAGGTTGGTATATTCGACCGGATCTAGTTACATTGTTGATGGAAACAGAGGTCGAATATGGCTCAGTCAAAGGCAGAGATGAAGGGAGAGCATACGGAACAGTCTCCGAAGGGGAAGGGAGAGGAACCCCTAGTGAGAATTAGGCTTGATGAGGCGCGCTCTAGGACAAGGGACGAAAAAGCATTGATCTCTGGACAGTCCAGTGGGACGGGATAGAGCTAGCGCTTAGGTCCTCTTCTTGGCAACAAGCAACCACTTCTTTATCTTTAGAAAGCACTTCTGCTAATTCTTGTCCCTCGCCTCTGGCTTGAAAGCAATCATTGATCGACATTCTAGGTCATCTCATTTACAGCAGCAACCAGCAACTCTATCGCATTAGGTGAAAGGATCAAGCAGTAAGACTGCAGCCTTAAAGGAGGACAAAGAGATCTTGAACCTGGGATAAAGCAAAGGCAGGCATTCATTAAGACAAGGCTAACCCATAGAAGCTAACAAGTAATGCTCACTAGGGAAGAACCTATAAACAATCTCAAGTTCAGTGAAAGCATCAGTTTGAAGAAAGTAGGCTTCCTAATGAGTGACTTAAGAATCTGCGTATTCTTGATTCTCAAATCCTGCTAGCAAGCGCAGTGAAAGTTGTGTCTTTGGGGCGCTCGCTTTTTCTTTATTTAGATAGTTGGGAGAGGAAGGTTGGCATGAACTTATACATGAAAGGAGTTTAGCTTCCTAAATGAGATGCTTTCTCGCTTTAGATCTTATATTATACGCTTCTTGTTCTTACTTCTTCCTAAGAGGATTTGACACTAGTTTCTTTTGCAATTTCTTTTTTCTTCCTCTTCGCTGCCGGTGATTCTTACTGGTTGGTTCCTCGTCGGTTTATGCCTCTTTTGATAGTTCTTCCCGGTTGGTTAGCGCATTTCTGTTAACAACATAACCGGTAAAGGAAGGTGTCTTCCCGAAGGCGGTATCAGACCGTCAGTCTTAAAACATCTTCCTCTTAGTGGTCTAATTCGAGTTAGCAGTGATAGGGCTAATTACATCTAAACCGATAGGAACTCTTGGAGTAGATTCCAACCTTCTTGCTTTTAGGGCAGTTCTTCTTAGATGATGTGACCGGTCTGATTCTGCCTATCATGAGAAGTCTAAGAACCAGGAGAAGTAGAGTCTGAGATGATAGTGGATTGGCTTTCCTTCGCTATGGCATAAGCCGCTTCAACATGCCTTTGAAAATCCCAGTTCTTCTTCGATCCCATACATACTTCGTTTATGAATAGTACCGAGAGTTTTCCCTTAGTTGTAGGTGCTCGTACTTCTTTGATCGGGCGGAATGGCTTACTTATTGTCTTCCTTCAAAGGAAAGGGAATGGGTTCTCAAGGCAATCGTAAGCATACGTGAAAGAAGACCTGAGCTGTAGAAAGAGACAGAAGGAGGGCTGCCCGAACATACTTATTATCATAGGCAGGGAATAGAGCACCTCAGATAAAAGACAAAGAGAATAGGTCTAGTTGTCTTTCTTCTTTCCTTGTTCAACGTAAAACCCCGGAACTTCGAAGCGCAGACCCACAGGTAGTTCCCAGTATTTAACGCTTTCTAGAGTACTGCTAGGTCCTTTCTCCGCTTTCGAATTTATTAACTATCATAGGGCGGTTGACTTAATCGGTGGTTTAGAAATCCCGACTTAGTAGGGGAAGTGTGGAACATTAAAAAGAGGTTCTTCCTCTTCTTTCACCTAAGATCGGTAGCTCTATCGTCTGACGATCTTTCTATTGGCCAAGACTTCTTCATAAGTTGATTCCCTCGAGGTTTCTTAAAGCTACTCTACATTGGAAGAACCAAAGCCTATTCTTGAGTCAATATAGCTAGTGAAAGCTTCTTCTCTCCGTCCTTGCTCTCGTCCGAGGAAAGGTAGGAAATGCCTTGCCTATCTCAGAGTCCTTCGCTATTCATCAAGGGAATCTACAAGACCAGTACAAGTGACAACATCAGCTACCCGCCAACTAGTTCAAGGAAGGCTAGCTTCAAGCCGCCGTACCAATAGCGAGAGCAGCCTTCGAAAGAGTTCCCTTCATTCCCTTTTCCCTTCTTAGTGTAGTATTTTGATTAGTTAATCCATGTTGATTCCAAAGCCTTTACTAACGCATTCTCATCAAGTTTCTTCGCTTTGGAAAACCAATTTCATACCTCGCTCTATCGCTCATCAGCTCATCGAACTCCTCTCTGAAACTTTTCACCGGTGTCGAAGGACCAACAAAGGAATGAACAACTGCTTATCCGAAGTGCTTGTGTCGCCTCAAAGCAGCGTCTTTGATCTTCAACCTATCGTATAGCTTCTGTTGTCACTTCAAGCCTTGCTTCTTTATTATAGGCATATTCTTTCTCTCGCTTTTTCGAGTGTAGTTGATATTCAAGTGACGATCTTAGAGCAAAGGAATGAACTGAGCTTTTCGCTTGCTTAGCTAGACCAAGTCTGGTATGAGCCAAAGCCTTCCCTTCCTACTTGACCAAAAACAGAAAGTCAATTGACTTCTTTTAATAGGTCTCTTCTCAACTTGAATACGTAAGATCGAACCCTTAGACAAGAAGGGATAGGTTTCAATGCCAAAGCTTAGTACCATATCTAAGAACTTTGGTTCCCCTAGCAATGCCATCTTCCCTTACTTGCTTTCTTCCCTTACTGAAAGAAAAGAGAAGGGAAAGGAAAAGGATGTGTGTCGCATATCGTTCGCTGCCAATCTCTTTTTCCACACTGACTTGTACTAGACCTGGCAGTTACCAGCTTCGCGGGGCAGGCCAATGTCGCAATATACCTCTGTGCCCTCTCATGGCGTTGCTTTATCGGCCGCAGACATTTCGAAGTTCAGTGTCAGAAGAAGAGAACGGAATGAGCTTTTCTTTCTATATTCCTTTTACACATCTCTTATCTAATTAGGTCTCTTCTCAACTTGAATACGTAAGATCGAACCCTTAGACAAGAAGGGATAGGTTTCAATGCCAAAGCTTAGTACCATATCTAAGAACTTTGGTTCCCCTAGCAATGCCTTCTTCCCTTACTTGCTTTCTTCCCTTACTGAAAGAAAAGAGAAGGGAAAGGAAAAGGATGTGTGTCGCATATCGTTCGCTGCCAATCTCTTTTTCCACACTGACTTGTACTAGACCTGGCAGTTACCAGCTTCGCGGGGCAGGCCAATGTCGCAACATACCTCTGTGCCCTCTCGTGGCGTTGCTTTATCGGCCGCAGACATTTCGAAGTTCAGTGTCAGAAGAAGAGAACGGAATGACCTTTTCTTTCTATATTCCTTTTACACATCTCTTATCTAATTACTTGATGAACAAGTGGTATCGCATCTAGAGAATCTGTCCTCGGAAGCTACTACTCCAAGAGTTTCAACTCATTCAAATATTCCAACAAGGGGAAGAGCTTATCTGTCCTCGTCAGCGGAAGAAGGATCGAAAGAAGGAATACTCCAACAAGGGTAGAAGTGCCAACATTGGTAAATGCGCTGATGCAGCTAATATTGACTTCTAGGTTGAAGTGACAAAGAAGCTAGGGAAGAAGGTAGTTCGACAGCTACAACCGGGGTCAACCACTGAACTCGTAAGATTCCATTATCTCAACAACCCTAAAAGCAAGGACTAGTTCAAACATCTGCCTCTAAGGTTGTAAGAGTCAAATCCGGCCTTTTCACTGATTTATTCACTTATGATAGGGGTCTAATTTCATAAAGTACGTGATAAGAATAATTCCGTAAGTAAAGAGAGAAAAGAAAGACGATTCATACGATTTTGCATTATCGTCTTCATCAAGATCGTATGCTCTTTCGTTCTATCTTTCCCTCTAAAGAATTGTGCATTTTCCCACCTCCTGTACTCTACCACTCTTGTGGTTCCAAACATTTAATTAAAGCTCTTTTTCGGGGCTTTGTGTCGGTTCCCATGTCACTCCATCGGACCTTGCCCTCTCTATATAGCTACCTGCAACCCACAAGAAATGCAAGAAGAGAGAGAAAGAAGAAGAATGAAGGTTTAAGCACCGCCTTTTAGTGGAAAGATCAACAAATCTGATTCTAGAGCTTAGACCAAGAATATGAAAGATAGGCGCTACCAGGAAGGCTCACAACACAGCGTAGAATAGCTTCTAAAGCATCGGGGTTTGAGCTACGGACATAGGATTGGCTAGCCTATGATTAAGTCAGGCTTGAATCGACAGCTTAAGCCGAAGTTAGAGCGAATCCATCAAGGAGGGCAGGTCACAAGGATCTCATTTCTATTAGAGTATATAAAAGATGAGTGATGTCTGATAGGCTAAACCTGATAGCTCATACGTGAGGAAAGGAATGAAAGAAATGCAGCCTTAACGCGAGTCCTTCCTCTTATGTAGACTACTGGTCTTGTGAAGACACCGACCGGAGCTCATGGTTAGATAGCGAGTAAGGGCAAATAGCACCTCCTTGAATCAATGTTAGAGCGAAGAATTAACAAGCTACGATGGCCTTTTATGCTACCTCTCCCGAGGTTGACCTGTTAAAGGATGTAGCTTAAGCAAGCTACTGGCTTTAAGCTGGAGATGGAGTGGAGCAGAGTCACTCTTGCCAAATCTCCCCAAGCAATAAAATCAAGATGCGATGGTCGATGAAATTGTGCTCGACTCAAAGGAGAGGGTGGGGGCTTGCTGTCTACTTTGCGAGCCTTCACTGCCCCGTTCTATAACTTCCCTTCTTTCGTCTGGCCCCGGCGCACTGTGAGAGAAGAGGCTGAAAACCACATGCCGAACCTCATCTTCAGTTGGAGGTTTAAGCAGGAGATCATTATGCTCAAATGTTATTATGGGGTGGGATAACCTGCAAAAGCGCCTCCGAGAGATACTGGGAGGAGAACAAATCTTGATAGTAATTAGTAATCATGGAAGAAATTAATGAGGGATCATTGCCCGTGTCACCAGAATCCGTAGTGAGTTCCCGCCAAGGACCTTTTTTGGACAGCAATAGAATGGAAAAAACTTGTATTACGATCTCCATCTTAAAGCCATTTAAGATGAGATTTTTGCTCCTTCGGACCCTCCTGCAGATGGACTTGAACAAGTGCGTCCTTCGCTTCTTGAAGCCTTTTTAAATTATCCGGACTCAAGTCTGCATCATACATCACACCATCCTCCGCATCAGCAACATGATGAAAGAGGTTGCCGTGGATTTATTCCAATCCTTTAACACCCTTTTGAGCCGCTTTAGTTTATCCACTAAACAAAGGGGTTGCAAAGATAGGCTCCTTCCAATCATTCTCCACGACTGAGTGAAAATCTGGGTGCATGGTCCACACTGAAAGATGAAAGGTCTTGGTTCCTGGGTTAGCTGCTCTCTCCAGGATAAATGAAGGGGGGCATGGTTTGAGAGTGTTCTGCTGAGGTGCTGCACCGTCGTATGTGTGAAACGGACTAACCATCTTGAATTGATGAGACATCTATCAAGATTAGCCCTTATGCAATTTGAACCCTCCATGTTATTTGACCAAGTGTAAAAACTCCCAATATAACCTGAATCCATCAAATGGGCTGAACTAAGAGCACCATTAAAGTCAGTCATAGCCTGAATATCAGGAGGATTGCCACCCAACTTCTCATCCATGTACAAAACAGAATGAAAATCCCCGAACATCATCCAGGGGAGATCAATCACTGAAGCTAGATGTGTGAATTGACTCCACAGCTCCCTCCTTTCTCTGATGTTGCATTTAGATAAAAAAGAAAAATATGCCGACGGCTGTCCGCAGCAAGAACGTCACAATCTGTTCATGAGAGGGGTAAGGAACAAAGCTAATACCAGACTTCCACAAAAACCAAATCTTTGAGACGCCAGTTGACTAAGACAAAAAGTTGTCCATTGAGAGTTTCCGACTTCACTTCGGAAGTTTGCTACTATCAATCATAGGTTCAAGAAGTGCCAAGAATTGTAGATTATGTTCCTTGATCAACGAGTGTAATCTACTACGAGAGGGGTTGTGACTCCTCAAATATTCCATGTTAAACCACACACCATTAGGAAGAAAGAGAATGAAGCTCTTGATTACGCCCCACCATACCTCTGGTTTTGACACTCAGTGGTCTAATTTGAACCTTTTGCTTCTTCTTCTGGCTACTGGCCAGGGCGATTTGCCGGTTGAAGCTTGGATTAGCATATGCTCCTGGATAATATTCTCGGCCAGCTCATCAGCATCTAGGGCCTGCAAATCTTCCAACACCAAAAATGAGTTCTTGCATAGAAGACCATCGGTAGGAGGCTCCCGCTGATTAGAGTTATTAGCATCAGGAGGGTGAGGCATGCTGTCACCCGTCTTGGAATCTGATGCTCCAGGCACCTCCTCTCCGCCCACCCCAAAGGGAGCATTGGGCTCCGCCTGAGCATCCAAATTTGTATGCGCCTCTGCTGAGGAGACCGGAATAGCAGAAGGACCTTCTAAGACCGTTGTGCATGTGGGAGAGGAAGTTTCATTCACCGTCGGCATGCTGGGAGAGGAGTTAGGGTTAATCACATCAGGAGTTGGGGCACCACTTTGATTCCCTGCCGAATCACGACCAGGATTTACACCTGAATGTGCTTCCGGTTTCGAGTTTTCCTAGGACTCGGATTGAGGGACTTGTGCAGTCGTCGCTCCAGAGTCGCCGGATCATTCAGTGTTTCCATAGTCCCCACTTTGGGAACCCAGCGTTGCTGGGGCTTCGGTGGAGCCGGGGGAGGAGCCTTATCTGGTTGAGCACCTCTGCGACATGCTGAAGAGATGTGCCCGAGCTTGTAGCAGGTGAGATGATCCCTCTGAAGCTACCTAGTTTTTTCAACTCCTGCCATCTTCCAGATTCTCCCATACCAAGCCATACCATCTGCTTGGTGAGAGGTTTGCTAGCGTCAACTTCCACACAAATTCTTGCACCCACGACAGTGCTGATCTCGTAGGTGAGAGACCCTATCTTCAGTAAATGCCCAACCACCGATGCGATAAAAAACCCATATTGTAAAAGCAAGGAGGGAGCTGCGGAAGGTCATACCACACGGGGACAATAGAAGATTCTAGCCCCGGCCGGAACCATGCCGACCAACGGAAGATCTTGACGAGCTGCCCATCACCCAACGATCTTGTGTCCAGACTGAAAGGAAATCCTCCGAGCTGCGAAACCGGAGTAGGAGATGTCGTCGATCATACCTTGAGATAGTGACTGCATCCTTCACCCCCCGGATCTTCCGAATGGCCTCAAAGCACTACATTTTGAGCCGCCGCAAGCGCGACAGAGGGAAAAGAGTAGAGAATCACCTCACCTCATAATTACGTAGATAACGGACAAAAACTCCACAATTGACCAATCTGTAGATGCAGAGAATTGGTTAGGTTTCGGAAGATTGTTCCATTTTTGAATCGGGAGTGGAGGGGGAGTCTCGATCTCTCAATTCCTCATCTCAGGATTTCAAATAGTTAATCGTAGAAACTCTCAATTGAGACATTGAGTGGGTGGCTCCCCTTGCTGTATTATAATATGGGGAGGCATTGAGTCTTTAAGTTGCCTGTCTGAATTTCTAGTAAGTTCCACTTTCCCGAGCCGGCGATACACTGACTTCAAAAGTCACGGTCTGTGAAGGTTTTAAAGAGTAAGAGTTAGTTAGTTAGAATGGAAGGAAACAGGGGAGTTGGCTATGAGAAGTTTTTATCCGGAAGGTTTTTTCAAAAATGGTTAAGAAAGATGCAAATTGAGAACCCAAGTAAAGAAATGGGTTCTCAAATCATCTTTCGTTTTTTGCGGGATTTGGCCTTTTTCGAATATGCCTTGGTTCCCTTCTTTCTTGTCTTATTTGGGCTTCTAAGAATTGGGGTTCGGGGAACATGCCGGACCTAGGCAAAGCTGTAACCCCTTCTCCGACGAGGATGGGGGATATGATCATTGTTCGGGCTCCTAGTCGCATTGGGTCTGTGACCAGTATCTTCCGTCCCACAGGTTATAGAGGTGGATGAAGTTCCACAATAGGAGATATGGTCGGCTTTGGAGGAAAGGGGGGCCGTTGTCCCAAATATAGTGAGGAATCTCAGCCAAGAAAGCTCGTTACGTCAACGGAACCTTCGGAAACGAGGTTTTTTTTTCCTGGGAAAGAAGAAAACGGACTACTGGACATCAGTCCAAATTCATATGGAGTCAGCTTCAACATAGGCTACATATTGCAATATTCTCGATTTTGAGAATTGGGATTTCGGGATACGAGAGCACAAGCAAAAATGTATGTCTCTTTTGAGAGAGGAACTCTCTCGGCATCCGGATTTGCTCCCAAAAGTATCTTTTGAAATCCCGAAGAAGCTGTTTTTTCTTTTCTAGAGTCAAAAACGGAGGAATTTGAGGCCGAGTTCGAGGCTGCGGAGACCGCAACGGCAGCAACATCCGTTGTATCGACGGGCTTGAGATGGATCTTTTTGAGGAAATGGCTGACGATCTCTGCGGGTCCTCATTTTCTTTCTTTGAGTTGATTCAAGGATACTTGACGGGCTAATTCTTCTTTGTTATCTTCTTGGACCGCGCGGGATAGATGAGATTGGTCGAGTGGTCTCAGTTGGACACGTGTTTATGGATTAAACGAGACTTTGACCCCTTCTTTTGTACTTTTTTTGTTGTTTTTTATTAAGTGGTATTGTTGTCTTCTTGGACCGCGCGGGATAGATGAGATTGGTCGAGTGGTCTCAGTTGGACACGTGTTTATGGATTGAACGAGACTTTGACCCCTTCTTTTGTACTTTTTTTGTTGTTTTTTATTAAGTGGTATTGTTGTCTTCTTGGACCGCGCGGGATAGATGAGATTGGTCGAGTGGTCTCAGTTGGACACGTGTTTATGGATTGAATGAGACTTTGACCCCTTCTTTTGTACTTTTTTTGTTGTTTTTTATTAGGTGGTATTGTTGTCTTTCATAGTGATACCGCTACCAAGGTTTTTCCCCACGTAGTTCGTCGGTCAAACCTATGATTCTCAAAGTCATAGGGTATCTTTTTTTAGTATCACTTATATCAATGCAATGAAAGAACCATCCCTTCCTATTTGTTTGTCCTGTCAGATAGAAAGAAAATGAGATCAACCCCCTTCTTTACCACTGACGGGGGCGGGGTGAAGGGCCGGTTTACATACAACCGGGGCAAAATGGTTTATGATTGAATCTTAGAGGCATTCTTATCATTTGGTAGATCCAAGTCCATGGCCTATTTCGGGTTCACTCGGAGCTTTTGCAACCACCGTAGGAGGTGTGATGATGCACCCATTTCAAGGGGGTGCAACACTTCTCAGTTTGGGCCTAATATTTATCCTATATACAATGTTCGTATGGTGGCGCAATGTTCTACGTGAATCCACGTTGGAAGGACATCATACAAAAGTTGTACAATTAGGACCTCGATATAGTTCTATTCTTTTCATAGTATCAGAGGTTATGTTCCTTTTTGCCCTTTTTCGGGCTTCCTCTCATTCTTCTTTGGCACCTACGATAGAGATCAGAGGTATTTGGCCCCCAAAAGGGATTGGGGTTTTAGATCATCGGGAAATCCCTTTTCTTAATACCCCTATTCTCCCTTCATCCAGAGCTGTCGTAACTTGGGCTCATCATGCTATACTTGCGGGGAAGGAAAAACGAGCAGTTTACGCTTTAGTAGCTACCGTTTCACTGGCTCTAGTATCCACTAGCTTTCAAGGAATGGAATATTACCAAGCACCCTCCACTATTTTGGATAGTATTTATGGTTCTACCTTTTCCTCAGCAACTGGCTTTCATGGTTTTCATGTGATTATAGGTACTCTTTTCTTGATCATATGTGGTATTTGCCAATATCTTGGTCATTTGACCAAGGAGCATCAAGTTGGCTTTAAAGCAGCTGCATGGTACTGGCATTTTGTAGACGTGGTTCGGTTATTCCTATTTGTCTCTATCTATTGGTGGGGAGGTATATGAAAGAACGAATAAGTGGATTGAGGAATGAAAGCTCGAAGACAAAGAGAACCAGGCTTTTCCAAAAAATTACTGCTGCTTTCCCACCCCCTTTGATTATCATATCAAAAAAAAAGTGGACTACTTTCCTACAATGTCTCGGCCAAGTCGGCCAGATTGTCCACAGCAATGCGGCTTTTTACCAGCATGTCGTCGATGTAGACCTCCATATTGCGGCCGAGCTGCGGAGCGAACATCCTGTTGATGAGACGCTAATAAGTTGCTCCGGCATTCTTTAGGCCAAATGGCATCCAGGTGTAGCAGTATAAGCCGAGGTCCGTTGTAAAGCTCGTTTTGTCCTCGTCGTCCAGATGCATTCGGATCTGGTGATAGCCTGAATAGGCATCGAGGAAACTGAGCAGTTCATGGCCGAAAGTGGCGTCCACCACCTGGTCTATCCGAGGCAGCGAAAAACTATCCATCGGACAAGCCTTGTTGAGGTTGGTGAAGTGTACACACATTCGCCACTTGCCGTCCTTTTTGGGCACCATCACTACATTAGCGATCCATTCGGGATGATGCACCTCCCGGAGATGTCCCGCGTTTAGCCCTTTTTGTACTTCAGCTTGGATGGCCATCCTTCTTTCCTCGTTGAAGGTACGCTGCTTCTGTTTGACCGGAGGCTGGTTCGGGTCGACGAGCAGCCGATGCTCCGCTACCTCCGGGTCGACTCCGGGCATGTCCGAAGGAGACCAAGCGAAGACGTCGACGTTTTCCTTCAGGAATTCGACAAGTCTCTCGGCTTCAGTCTTCTCGAGGCCGGAACCTATCATTAGTGTTCGGCCTTCTCCTCTCGGAATTGGAACAGTTGTAAGTTTCTCTCCTGGGGACGCTTCGGCCGAAGACTCGATCGAAAGGGATTCGGCCGCAACCTTCCCTTTGACCGAAATCATATAACATTGCCGGGCAGCTTCCTGATTTCCCTTGGCTTCGCCGATTCCATGGCCGGTGCGCTTGGCTTCGCCGATTTCATGGCGGGTGCGGAACTTTAGCTTCTAATTGAAAGACGAAGGTACATCTCCAATTCCTCCGATCAGCCTTCGGCCAAAGATGGCGTTGTAGGCTGAGTCGACCTTTACGAGGGCAAAATCCGTTTCAACGGTCAATTGCCGAGGGGCTATACCTAGGGTTACAGGTAGCCGGACGATGCCTTCTACTCGGCAAGGCGAACCATTAAAGCCGAATAGAGGCCCCCAGTGAGGCTTCTTATCAGCCTCATTCAAACCCATTTTCAAGAAACAATCGTAAAAAAGTATATTGGGAGCACTTCCATTATCAACAAAGATACGATGAACATCGTAACTTTTCATTACAACGTTTACAACGAGGGCGTCATCGTGAGGGACCTGGATGTCGGTCAGATCCTCCTGGCCGAGGACGATGTCTTCCTGACGAGACCGCTTCGGCCCGGCATCGATTGCTGCTACCTCCACTGCAGCATCGGCTCGACGACGCCTTGCTCCCTCTCCCAGGCCCTCGGATATCATCATAATCGACCCGGCACTGGGTCGTTGATGGGATGCTTCTGCCGGGGCTGGAGTCACCTTCAGTTGAGGTGGAGCTTCTTTATCCGGGAGCTGTCGTTGCCTTGCTGCTCTGGGGACGTCCCGGTCCTGCCGCTGTTGAGGCTGCGCTCGTCGGTACTGCGGCAGACGGTCTTCTCGGATGAGGCGATCAATCTCCTCGCGAAGGTGCCGACATTCATCAGTCGAATGGACGATTTCCCGATGGTACTCGCAGTACTTGCGGGAGTCCCTTCGGCGGGGATCAGTCTTGATGCGCTCCGGCTGCCGAAGCATACCTGTCACCTCCATGAGCATCCGGGAGGGTGGAGCAGGTAGTGGCAGATACCGCTGCTGCGGATCTCGGCGCTTGTCTCGGTCCCATTCTTCCCTCCGGTATCGCTTGCGATAGGGTTCCTGGTCTTCTGGGCGAGGACGAACCGGAGGGGTAGCCGCCGATGCTGCCTCGGCAGTACTCTTGCCCTTGGACATCATCAGGGCCTCCTGGTTGATGTATTTGTGGGCCCCGAGCCACTAGGTCCTGGAAGGTGGGAGGATGGCGCTTCCCGATAGAGCTGAGAAGCCCTTCGTCTATGCACCCACTGATCACGGCCGAGGCCGGGATGGAACATTTTTTTTTATATAGGTTTGGAATTTGGGCGGCTTCGGCCCGAAACTTAGTGAAATACTCTTGAAGGGTCTCAGTCGGTCCTTGCCGAATGGCTAGTAGACTGGCCGAGGTTTTACATTACTGAGTGGCATCATAGAATTGGTCGATAAATAGTTGGCCTAACTGCAATAGAGAGTGAATGGAATTAGGGGCCAACGTCTCAAACCAAGTCAGGGCTGTTTTTTCTAGGGTGCGGGGGAAGAGACGGCAGTGGACTGTCTCGGAAACCCCTCGGACGGAGAGGTAAGAATTAAATCTCTAGAAGTGGCAGACCGGATCTGTCATTCCATCATTCAAAGGGCCTTTCGGCAGTTTAAAGTTGGAAGGTACCTCGATGGCCAGAAGCTCTGGAGAGAAAGGAGTCTGCTCCAGGATAGTGCTAGCGAGAGGTGCTCCATACGGTCGGGATACCATCTGCTGCATTTCCTTCCTCATCACCGTCAGCCGCCGGTCTAGATCCGGGGTGGTTGAAGGGGTGGCCGAACATCCTTCGGCCTTGGTTGGATGAAATCTTGACGAAGCATAGTCTGGCTCTGTCAGGATATGACTAGCACGAGGGACTCGGCCTGGCAGCGCGAACGGCTCGCTGCGTGTCGAAACCGCCTCGTCGTGGAAAGCCCGCGTGGGTGTTGGCTGTATCCTCGCAGCTTGAGCAGGACAGAATTGAGGAGGAGGTGGTACCTGCTGCGGGGGCTGATTTAGCAATCCCATATGCTGGGCGATGGCAGACACCATATCTCGCAAGGGCGCCAAAGAGGTGACAGTGGCGGCCACCAGTGTCGCCACTTGTTGCTGAAGCTCTTCCACCCAGTCGTCTCTGGGAGCGAGGGACTCCGGTATAACTGGAAGGGCGGAACCTTGTGGAAGAACAGACAGAGCACCTTTGGAGTGAAGCGCCTGCGTTGGAGTCGCCCGCGTCTTCGCCTCGTCCTGGCCGGATCGTTTGGTCACCGGAAGAAGAGACATGGCCTCTTGTTGGTTTCCCACAGACAACGCCACATGATGTAGCCGAAGCTATCATGGTCGGATTCTGAGAATAGAATGCGAGAGTAATCAGGTTGAAGAATAAGACCGACGGGGATCCGGACCGAGATGAGGGCGGAGTACGGGGTCGAGGCTCCGTGGCCGGGAGGCACTTGGACGAAGACTCACCGGGGGCGAAGCCGAGACTCCTTCGGCCGAAGGGGACCCGACCGGCGAAGGGCGACGCCGAGACCGGAGGAAGAAAACCAAGGTCGGTGGCCGAGGCCGACTCGGAGAGGTCGGTGAAGATTCAAACCGAAGCTCCTGTAAGGAGAAGAACCAGTCAGTGAGGGTCCCGGGCTTCGGCCCAAGAGAACCCCCTCCGATAGCTAAGTCAGCTTCTAAAGAAGATTCGATTTAGAAGGGAAGGAAGAAGAAGAAGCTTTAATGCTTTTGGACTGTTGTCCTTGGTCAAGAAGACATACCTTTTGCAATAAATAGCCGTCTATTTATAAGGGAGGATAGAGGTTACTTGGTTGTTGCAGCCGATATAGGACTATGTTTTCAGGTTATTGGTAATCCGCCATAGCGCCTAATCCCCCCATCGGAGTGGGCCGGATACGGCTACTGGGCCGAAGGCCGAGGGCCGCTGTTGGGCCGAATGCCGCTAGTGGGCTGAAGCCAATTGGGCTGAAGGCCACTTGCTGGGCCGCTATTACTGGGGTGCGCCAAGCCGCTATTGGGCCGAATGCTGTTGTTGCCAGGCCGCTATTGAGCCGAATGCTGCTGGGCCGCTAACGGGCCGAAGGCAATTGGGCTGAGGGCCGCTTGTGGGCCGAAGGCCACTCGTAGGCCTTTACTGTTGAGCTGCTGTTGTTGGGCTGCTAATGGGCAGAATCGGATTCTGCCCCATCAGATTTTATGGTCCGAATAGTGTCACAGTCTTTTTCTGTTCATTTCCATTCTTCTACTTTTTTCAATTTCTTTTTTAAATTTCATCTTTTTTCTACTAGTTTAGGAATATATGTCATACAATAGTTTAGGCAGCCTACGAATCTTTCTAATTATTTTCTATTTTCAATTTTATCTAGAAAATTTATTAGTTTTGTAACTATATGTTCTTGTAATGTAATCTTACCATTTTCTATTACATGTCCTAGGAATTCTATTTTGTTAGCATAAAATTGACATTTATCTTTTCCTAGGATAATTCCATGCTTGCTACATTCTTCTAAAACAGTTTTTATATGTTTTTCATGCTCTTCTAGTGATTTTGAACATATCAAAATATCGTCTATGTATACTAAGCAAAATTTATACTTAAGGAATATCTCATCCATTCTTCTCTGAAATATTTGTGGCGCATTCTTTAGTCCAAAAGGCATTACTAACCATTCCCATTGTCCTAAAGGGGGAATGCAGTGTAAGGAATGCTGTTCTCTTTTAACTTTCTCTGCCAATAGCCGCCGCTCTTGCAATCTACTTTGGAGAAGTACTGATTTCCCTGAATTCTATTTATAAGGGTTTCTTTGTTTGGAATAAAATATCCATCAAATTGTTTGTTCGTTTAAGAATTGGTAGTTTACTACCATCCTAGCCTTTCCTCTTTTTATTTCCACATGGTTTCTAACCATGAATGCTGGACTACTATGAGGGTAATTGCTTTTTCTTATTAATCCTTTCTTTTCTAACTTAGGTATTTGTTTTTTGAATTCTTCTATATCAGCAGCTGTGTAATTTTATCTTATTCATTCTTATTTCTAAATCTGGATTTTTTATTATTCTTTCTGCCATTGATTTTTGCTTCGTCCAGAGGCTTAAAGGATCTTGTCCTATTATTCCTAATTCTTCTGCAAATTTCATCATGTCGTCTCTTTTGTTTTTTAGAGTCTCTTCTTCTTTATATCTTTCTATTTTTAATGCTACTGCCCTTTTTTCGCCTGGTTGGTATTGTAATTCCATATGTGAAAGAAAGCTCTGTTTAGTAAGGGTACTACTTTTTACCTTTTGTTCTCCAATTGAGAATGATACTTGTTAGGCTTCTTGTATTTTGGGTATATGCTTTTTAATAAAATTATTTCCTTGTATTCGTATCATAAGATTATATATAACCTTTTCTATTAAGATGGTTTTTTCGTCAGCTATTGATACTTTTAAAGGTTTCTCAGGTTCTTCCCACATTTCTTTTGGAACTACTCCCTTGCTAACTAATGTAATATTACTTCCATTGTCTATATAGGCATTATTTTGTTATATCCGTATCCTGGGATCTTAATTTCTACTTCTATATTCATACTATGTTTATTAGTATTTATATATTCTACTGCATTTATTTCCTTTTTAAATATTGGGACACTTTTTGTCACCGTACTATATCCTATAATTTCCTTTTCTTTGTTTTGCTCCTTGCTCTCTCCTTGTTCTGAGGTTTCTCCTATTTCAAATGTAGAATTCCTTCTTTCACTATATGATATGGTAAGGATGATTCTTAATCTCTCTCTTTCCACTTCAACTGCTTCCGTTGGTATTTCCACCGATCCTCTTGGGTTTATGAACATAGGTAGTCTAGGTATTTGACACGGTTTTGTCTTACTATCCTATTTGTCGACTGTGTTGCTATCAGTTTTGGCCTAAATTCGTCTGGCCTATTTTCATATAAATATCTCAGCCTATCAGTTATTTCATTGACTTTGGTTTTACCTATCCTTAATTTACTCGGATCTTCCTTTACTGGAGTATTTTCATTCCTTAATGGATTTCTTGGATTTACATACTTCTGAGATTGAACTAGTGCTGGTTTGCTTTCTTTCTTTTGACTATTCACTGCTTTCATTATTATTCTAAATCTAACTGATACTATATTTGATCCTTCTGCAAACTTTCTATAGAACTGAGTTACATCTAATACTAAATGCAAAGCGTTATTAATATTTTTCTCATTTAAACTTATCCGGTTCACAACAAGTTCCAAATGTTCCGTATTTTAAGTTATCTTCTGCCGCTGTTATAACTTCTCTAAAGTCTATTAACCTTCCCATCTAGGATAAATAGTTGTACTGGACTATCTATTCCTTCTCTAAATAATGGGTCTAATCCACATTTCGACCGATCCGAAATGGACGTAGTTATATTTCTTTTTTTGTAATTCATCTGTTACTTCCTTTTTGATATGTAACGGGAAAATTCCTAGCCCATCTTGATTGGTTACAGTAGGTGAGTTCGTTTTTAGGGCTCGTGAACTATTACCGAAGATTCATCATAGGTTAATCGAAGCCACTCACAAATCTCCTAAAGAAGGACAGACCGATCGGTCGGATGTCAAAGAGCTTTTGAGGACCCGCAGTGATGATGACCCGTACTGCAGTTGCCAGATCACACAAAGCCATTTGAAGTACACACACGGATGTGTCAGACTATGCCATCGGCGGTGTGCTAGTACAAGAAGGTCACCATCCTATTGCATATGAGAGCCGAAAGCTCATTGAGCTTTGGAGAGTAGGGGAAGTGCGGTCCAAGAAAAGGAGATTACAGCAAGAGTGCACTGCTTGAGAACGAAATGTGGAGATGGGCGTGGTCAAGATGGAGCGACGAGTGACTTCCTGACCCATCAGAAGCTCACGCCAAAATAGGCACGATGGCAAGCAAGAAAAACTTACTACGTTTGATTGATATGGTGCAAGAGCACAAGCGCCTTAGGCTTTTTATATGTTTCCAACAGCCAGCCAAAAACGTTCCAACCACGGTGGCTTCGAAGAGATGATTTAGCCGGCCAACCAGTCCAAGTCCAAGCAACTCCCGTAAAAGCTTATCCACCACTGGTGTCGTCGCCTTAACCCGCACCAGCACCAGCAACACGAGCTGTATTGGGGATCCATTCCATTATGTCGGTCCGATTGGCTCGGCTGATGAAGCAGTGGGTGATTCTGTGGTTTCAGAAGCGGCACAACAGTAGCAGTCCCATCTATTTTTGTCCAGTAGTTTCAGCAGATGACGTTTAAGCATAAAACGGATTTTGATAGTAGCATATTCGATAGTTCCATATATAGTTTCATTCCCAGATACAGATCGAGTGGCTTAGCTTTAGCCATTAGTGGTGGGAGAACCAGTACTCGAAAAAGTCCTAGCTTACCCACTACTACATCGCTCCTCGCTACAAGGCCTTTTCCGAGCCAGCCCCAGCACTAATAGGGCTACAAAGGCGCGATACGGATTTTTGGCTGGTTGCGATCAGATGTAGGGGAGAAGTGAGAGACGGAGCCACTGCATACGTTGACTCTTGAATTTCTTTGTGAGATTTGCGATCGCTCTTTCCTCCCGCCTCGCTGGTCCTCAAAATCCCCTCTTGCGTATTCAAAGAAAAAGGTTTGATCATTCAATGGATCAAGCAAGGCGTGTAGCGATTTCTCTTTTAAAATAAAGGTGTTCTTCGAAAGAACCAAAGTTAGCCAAGTAGCTCGAGCAGGAGTTTTTGAAAAGCCGAGAAATGGAAGCCAAACGTCGGATGCCGTACGGCGGAAACCAGAAATGGAACACCTAGGTCGCAAGGCAAGGGAGGATGGGCTTCGAC